>BLSH010441602.1:60127-74406 GCA_018402905.1 Glandirana rugosa
AATCTGAATGGCCACTGCCATAAAGATTCTCGGAAAGTCCTGTCGTGGTACCTCTTTCGCGTCGAGGTGGAGAATGTCCTTTGTGACGGCACAGTTGCGGGGAAATTTTCGCCGACGAAGGTGGTACGGGAGTCAGCATGGGGGCAAAAGGAGGCTGTACGACCTTCTATATTTAGTCTCTGTAGTATACGTTCAAATCAGTATGTATAGGGTGGTTTTTGATCCCGCCCTTCATCGACACGGCAGTGTTTCCTGTAAGAGGTGGAGCTGCGCTTTCTCCATGGTGCTGTCCTGAAAGGCTCTTAGAAATACCGTCACCGGTAAGTCTAACTAGGTTTTTTTTTTTTCTTGTAAAATAAACATGTTATACTTACCTGCTCTGTGCAATGGTTTTGCACAGAGTGGCCCCAATCCTCCACTTCTGGGGTCCTCCGCCGGCACTCCTCTTCAGCAAGTGCCCCCATGGAAATCCACTTTCCATGGGGGCACCCGTGCGTGCTCCCTCCTGAGCCACCCTGTCTGCAACTATTGACAGACCTGGCGGCTCGATCAGCCCCTCCACTCGCTCAGCAAAGCATTTGAATGGCTCACTCTGCAATTAATCTGCCCAAGAAGGAGTAAAACAGTGGCGAGAGAGCTGGATTGGGCTCAGGTAAATATAGGTTTGGTGGGTGGGGCCTCTGCTTTCTCCTTGTGCAGGGTGACTGGTCTGGTCTCCGCCCCCCTACTGTAGTTTTCTGCAGGCAGGCTGTAGTGGGTGGAGCCTGCTGAGCACCTCCCATAGCTCTTTCTCCTTGTGCAGGGTAACTGGTCTGGTCGCCGCCCCCCCTCCTGTAGTTTTCTGCAGGCTGTAGTGGGTGGAGCCTGCTGAGCACCTCCCATAGCTCTGCTTTCTCCTTGTGCAGGGTAACTGGCCTGGTCGCCGCCCCCCCTCCTGTAGTTTTCTGCAGGCAGCCTGTATTCTTATTCTACTAGATCTTAGTTCTGCCTTTGATATTGTAGACCACAATCTATTCCTCTCTTGCCCTGAAACCATATTTGGAGTCTGAGAATTGGCTCTGAAATGGATTAAGTCATATCTCACTGATCGCTGTCACTTTGTTTCTCTTGGTGGATTCCAGTCTGAATCTGGCCTAGTCAAGTATGGTGTTCCTCAGGGCTCAATCTTGGGTCCCTTACTTTTTAGCATTTACATGTTTCCACTTGGCCAACTGCTTAGATCACATGGGCTCAACTGTCACTTCTATGCTGATGACACTCAGATGTACATCCACACTAAACCAGATTCTACTTTGGCTGCTTCTCTCCTATCTAACTGTATTTGTGATATAACAACTTGGATGGCCCATAATTTCCTTCAATTAAACTGTGACAAGACTGAAGTCATGCTTATTGGCACCCCCCATCAATTACATAAGGCCAGTCCTAATGGCTTATCTATAGATGGCACTGTACTTGAGCTTCAGTCTAAATTGAAAACTCTAGGGGTGATAGTTGATCCTGGAACAGGTGCATCTGAGCTACCACCTTCTGTGCAATGTCTGGTGAACCTCATGAACACAACACTCAGCCTATAAAGTCCCATTTAGTCCGTGCAAAATAAGAGAAAGGCTGGTGCCATGGAAGTTGGCTAAAACATCCTTTTATTATTGCATGTGAACAACAGTCAAAAAAGCCAACGCGTTTCGACCATCAGGCCTTAATCATGGCTTTCCATGGGGGCACTTGCTGAAGAGGAGGAGCCATGATTAAGGCCTGATGGCCGAAACGTGTTGGATTTTTTGACTGTTGTTCACATGCAATAATAAAAGGATGTTTTAGCCGACTGCCCTGGCACCAGCCTTTCTCTTTTTTTGTATGGATATTTGATCCTAGTCTAACCTTTGAGCCACATGTACGAAATGTTGTCAGAACATCTTTTTTCCACTTGAAAAACATTGCTGGGCTGCGTCCCATGCTATCATACACTGTAGCTGAAAAGCTGATCCATACTTTTGTGCTCTCCCGACTTGACTACTGCAATGCTCTACTTGCTGGTGTACCTCAATCCATTATAAATCGGCTCCAATATGTTCCAAACTCTGCAGCCAGAATCCTGACTAGGTCTGGTACAAGCGATCATATTACCCCCTAACCTGGAGTCCTTGCACCGGCTACCCGTCAGGTTCCGCATAGACTTTAAGATCCTCTTGCTCACCTACAAGGCTCTTCATGGCTTGGCACCCCATTATCTCTATGAACTTTTATCACCCCCCCCTTCATAACCTCCATTCCTCAAATTCTGGTCTACTGTGTGTCCCCCCTACTCACCTACACTCAATAGGGGGCCGAGCCTTCTCCTGCTATGCTCAAAAGCTATGGAATTCACTTCCTAAGAGAGTCCTTCTCTAAGCTTTCAATTAATTGCCCCTTTATCCTTTATATTATGTTATCCTGTGTATTTCTTGTGTTTTATCCTGTGTATTTCCTGTTATCCTGTGTATTTCTTGTGTTTTATCCTGTGTATTTCCTGTTATCCTGTGTATTTCCTGTTATCCTGTGTATCTCCTGTTATCCTGTGGATTTCCTGTTATCCTGTGTATTTCCTGTTATCCTGTGTATTTCCTGTTAGCCTGTGTATTTCCTGTTATCCTGTGTATTTCCTGTTATCCTGTGTATTCCCTGTTATCCTGTGTATTTCCTGTTATCCTGTGTATTTCCTGTTATCCTGTGTATCTCCTGTTCTCCTCTGTATTTCCTGTTCTCCTCTGTATTTCCTGTTCTCCTCTGTATTTCCTGTTCTCCTGTGTATTTCCTGTTCTCCTGTGTATTTCCTGTTCTCCTGTGTATTTCCTGTTCTCCTGTGTATTTCCTGTTCTGTGTATTTCCTGTTCTCCTGTGTATTTCCTGTTAGCCTGTGTATTTCCTGTTAGCCTGTGTAACGGTAAAGCAATGCTAGTTTTCCTAGCGCCTAGTGCCTTTTCGCTGTTATAGCATCGATATGCAAGTGAGAGCGCTTTCAACCCCCCCAAGGGGTTAAAAAGGGGTCAAAAGTGCCGGCGCGCTGCGCTTCCGAAGTGGTGATCATTCGTTTCAATGGCAGGGGTGGTTTGGGAGCGGTGTATTCACCGCACCGCCCCAAAGTTGCTGCTTGCAGGACTTTTCCTAACGCTCTGCAAGCGCACCATCCCAGTGTGAAAGCGCTCGGGCTTTCACATTGGGGTGCATTGGGATGAGTTTTTCAGGTGCAATTTTTAGCGCAAAACCACCTGAAAAACATCTCAGTGTGAAAGAGGCCTAAGTGCCAAAGTTTATCGCGATTCCGCAAGCGGGCGCAATTTTGAAGCATGACATGTTTGGTATCAATTTACTCGGCGAAACATTATCTTTCACAATATAGAAAAAGATTTGGCAAAGTTTTCTGTTGTCTTAGATTTTAATTAAAAAAAGTGATTTTTTTTTCCAAAAAAATTGTGCTTGTAAGGCTGCTGAGCAAATACGGCATAACATAAAGAATTGCAACGACCGCCATTTTATTCTCTAGGGTGTCTGAAAAAAAAATATTTGGGGGTTCTAAGTAATTTTCTAGCAAAAAAAACCCTGATTTTAACTTGTAAACAACAAATCTCACAAAGAGGCTCGATCCTTAAAGCGGAGTTCCACCCACAAATACACCTTTATATATTTCAAATCCTCTATGCATGATGAATCACCTTTGGAAAACATTTTTTTTTTTATACTCGCCCTAAGTGCCCTGTGGCTATGTGGTTCCTGTAATCTTCCACTTCCTGATTCTTGGCACTCCGCATCACTTCCTGCCTCGCCTGGGCTCATGGGAGATGTGTCATCATTTCCCATGAGTCAGTGGGCACCCCTGAGCTGTAAAATCTCATAATTTCCAGACCGGAAATTACACAATTTTGTGGGGGAGAGACCTGTTATCTATGTTGTCATAACAACTGGGGGGCCCTTCCTCCGTCGCCGCCCGTTATGGTAACTAGGCATACACTCGAGATCGAGAGGTGCATGCTGGTTACCCAGCATGCACCTTATCCAGGATGAGACTCGAGGAGGATGCGAGTGGGCTTCACATGCCCACAGCTAAGATGGGGACTCCCAGTAAAGAAAAAAAATCAGCAATGCAAGTACAAAATAAATAGGAAGACTACCCGGATTTAAAGCTATCAATTATTTTATTTGTGTAATGAATACTAACTAGGTGGATGCCAGCAAAAAAAAAAAAGAAATATGTGGGCGGAACTCTGCTTTAAAGTGGTTGTCAACTCGTGACAACCACTTTAACCTACAGGTAAGCCTATGGTCAGGCTTACATGTAGGTACCCTGCATATCTCCCAAACCTGCATGGTTCAGGAGATATGCAGTGTACTACTAATGCTGACGTCATTTCGGCACATATGCAGTGAAGAAACGGCTTCCGTGCTGTTTCTTCACTGTGATTGTGCCGTGACTGGCGGCTCCCGCGAGTGACGTCATGCGACTCCGGCCAGTCACAGAGCCGGAGATTGCGGCCCAGGAAGGAGGAGGGGCTGAAGATGGATGCCGCCTGGAGCGGGGACATCGCTGGACGTCGCTGGCTTAGTTTGCAGGTAAGTGGCACAGAATGGGCTATATAGTAGCCCATTATGGATCCACTTTGCAGGGGAATGTAGAGGAAGTAAACCCCATCTTGGTTTACTTCCTCTTTAAGTGGTTAAAGGAACATGATGCATATTTTTCTTTTTCTTTAGGTTAACAAACGCTTTAAGATTGAGGGGGGAGGCCTCTGAATCAGTGGTTTAGTTCCTCTATTGGAAAAGAGTATAATTTGTTCCTTTAAGGGACGCTGTGGTCAAACACGAAACATTTTCTCCTAGACTCTGGGAAATGTCTTATCTACTAAGTGATCTTCATTTCCACCCCGCGATGCACTTTCTGTACCCAGAAAAATATTCTAGAAGTGGAGTGATGATAAATAATATCTTCATCATAATTCCAGAATTACTTCCATCATTAGCAGTTCACCGATTTGAACGTTTTTCGTGTTTTCTTTTCAGTCCATGTGGAGCCGCTGCAAAACAAAATGCCACTGATGGCCGCTTTGGCTTTCAGAATGAATAATGACACCGGCTTGTATGTAGATTCACATAACAAACCTCAGCTTATTGATCAAGCAAAACTTTCCTTCTCGTTTACGTAAACTTGTCAGCAATCAGGCCGGAGAAGGGCCCTCGGGGACGGCTCTACGTGAATATTTCAGGAAAAATGACGACGCTTCGCCTGTTGCGTTGTTTATGTAGCAGTTTGCGGGTTGTCAGCGACCTTCTTTGCACACAATGTCCTGATTTTGTGCCCTAAAACTGTTTTTTTTTTTTTTTTTTCTCCCTACAGACTGTTCTCTCTGCATACGGAAGTTCCTGTCATACAAGACTCAGTGTCCCACCTGCTTCGTGGTATGTTCCAAACTTGCTTTCAGTTTAATGTCCCGCCGATGCGGATTTTTGGAATTTTCTCTCCTTCAGAAGGAACATTTTAATGACCGGTACACAGAAATTCATCATTCATGTCTTTCGCACTGGGGGCGGTGGGGCATTAGCGGTAAAACCCCGCTAGTTTCAGTGGGGATTTACCTCTGTTATAGCGGCGCTACGGTGGCGGGAGCAGTGCGCTTTTAACCCCCCCACAAGGGGTTAAAACGGGGTTAAAAGTGCCGGTGCAAGGTGGTGTGCAGCCGCTTCGGAAGCGCTGCCCCATTGTTTTCAGTGGGCAGGGGCGGTGGATATTCGGTGTATTAGGCTACTTTCACACTGAGGCTCTTTCAAGGCGCTATTTAACTAACAATAGCGCCTGTAAATTGCCTCAAAAGTCCAGCCCAATTCACCCCAATGTGAAAGCCTGAGTGCTTTCACACTGGGGCGGTGCGCTTGCAGGACGTTACAAAAAGTCCTGCAAGCCGCATCTTCGGTGCGGTGAGCGGAGATATACCGCTCCTCCACCGCCCCTACCCATTGAAATCGCTTCCGAAGTGGCTGCACACTGCCTCGGTAGCGCGACACGCCGGCACTTTTAACCCCATTTTAACCCCTTGTGGGGGGGGGGGTTTATAAGCACCGTTCACCCGCATGCATAACAGCAGTAAATCCCCGCTGACACTAGCGGGGATTTACCGCTACCGCCCGCCCGCCCCAGTGTTAAAGTACCCTTACCGCTCACCGCACCGCCCAAAAGATGCTGCTTGCAGGACTTTTTGTAACGTTCTGCAAGCGCACCGCCCCAGTGTGAAAGCACTCCGGTGCATTGGGGGAGATTTTTGAGGAGCTTTAGAGGTGCTATTTTTAGCTAAATAGCGCCTGTAAAGCTCCTCAGTGTGAAAGGGGTTATAGAGTTGAAGTAATCAGTACACTTGTGTTACTTTGACCCCTTTCACACTGAGGCGCTTTACAGGAGCTATTTAGCTAAAAAATAGTGTCTGTAAAGCGCCTCAAAAAAACTTCCTCATCCACCCCAATGTGAAAGCCGGAGTGCTTTCACACTGTGGAGCTGCGCTTGCAGGATTTTACAAAAAATCCTGCAAGCAGCATCTTTGGTGCGGTGAGTGGTGATGCATCGCTCCTCCACCGCCCCTGCCCATTGAAAACAATGGGGCAATGCTTCCGGAGAGGCTACACACCGCCTCCGAAGCGTGGAGCACCTGCACTTTTAATCCTGTTTTAACTCCTTGTGGAAGGTTAAAGGCGCACCGCTCCTGCTGCCGTAGCGCCACTCTGTAACAGCTGTAAATTCCAGCTGAAACTAGCGGGGAATTACCGCTTACGCCCCACCGCCCCCAGTGTGAAAGTGCCCTAAGTGTCCTTTTGAAACCTATAGCAATGGCAGCGTCTGCAGTCTTGAGATACGTTGAGGGAAATTAATCATGCAAATAAGAAACAAACTTCATTGCAGATCAGGCTGCCTCTTATTTCTCAGAGTACAGGTGACCTTGATTGCAACCACCGGCGTTTGGAGTACAGGGCAGAAAACTCGCACAGGTTTGAAAAGATTTAGGGCCCTTTTCCTGCGTTTTTTACCTGATTAATTTCCCTCAACGTATCTCAAGACTGCAGACGCTGCCATTGCTATAGGTTTCAAAAGGACACTTAGGGCACTTTCACACTGAGGGCGGTGGGGCGTAAGCGGTAATTCCCCGCTAGTTTCAGCTGGAATTTACAGCTGTTACAGAGTGGCGCTACGGCAGCAGGAGCGGTGCGCCTTCAACCTTCCACAAGGAGTTAAAACAGGATTAAAAGTGCAGGTGCTCCGCGCTTCGGAGGCGGTGTGTAGCCTCTCCGGAAGCATTGCCCCATTGTTTTCAATGGGCAGGGGCGGTGGAGGAGCGATGCATCACCACTCACCGCACCAAAGATGCTGCTTGCAGGATTTTTTGTAAAATCCTGCAAGCGCACCGCCCCAGTGTGAAAGCACTCCGGTGGATTGGGGGAGATTTTTGAGGAGCTTTAGAGGTGCTATTTTTAGCTAAATAGCGCCTGTAAAGCTCCTCAGTGTGAAAGGGGTTATAGAGTTGAAGTAATCAGTACACTTGTGTTACTTTGACCCCTTTCACACTGAGGCGCTTTACAGGAGCTATTTAGCTAAAAAATAGTGTCTGTAAAGCGCCTCAAAAAAACTTCCTCATCCACCCCAATGTGAAAGCCGGAGTGCTTTCACACTGGGGCGCTGCGCTTGCAGGATTTTACAAAAAATTTACAGCTGTTACAGAGTGGCGCTACGGCAGCAGGAGCGGTGCGCCTTCAACCTTCCACAAGGAGTTAAAACAGGATTAAAAGTGCAGGTGCTCCGCGCTTCGGAGGCGGTGTGTAGCCTCTCCGGAAGCATTGCCCCATTTTCCTGCGTTTTTTACCTTGCCAGAAAAACACAGGAAAAATGTTTCACTTTAAATCCTATGGGACTTTTCACTGCGCTGTGGGTGCGGTGCGTTTTTAAAAATCCTGCATGTTGCGTCTTTGGTACGGTTTTGAAAACTGCAGCTTCCCATTGAGGCGAATGGAAAACTTAGCAAAATCGCGGTTAAAAACTCACCCGCGATTTGCGTTTTTGGTGCATTTTTGTTTGATAATTTTTTCACAGGTGCAGGCGGCTCAGAAACGCACCACTAACGCAGGGGAAACTCATCTGAAAATGCAAAATTGCAGTAAAAATGCATATGCGTTTTTACTGAGATTTTGCTACAGAGCAGTGTGAAAGGGGCCTAAGGAAACGCAAGCTGTCCATAAATGGATCGAAAATCAAATTTTGAATCAAATTTTGATCCATCGATGGCTGTTCCCGCTTGAGAGAAGCTGATTGAAGGATCAGCTTCTCTCGAACCGGAGTGTTGGAAAGTTTCAATCAGCGCTGCGGTCAATTGGCTCCAACACTAATCCATGTATTTGACAGTAAAGATGTCCTGACTGTCCGAATACCATTGTGCAGTGGGGAGGATTCTTTTTTCCACATCGATTGTGTGAATGCAGGAATCTATTAATTTTTTTTCGATCAGCCTACTGACAGAATTATTAATTGTCCTCCCGTTTTATTCTAGTTTATTCTTATAGGAGGCGTAAGACCAAGTTTTGCACTCCTGTGACCTGTATTCAGCCAACAGTGGGCTAAAGTCGGCTGTCAGCTGACATCACTCAGCTGCTCCAGGCTGTGGAGTGATCCCGACTTTAAAGTCAGGATCCACCCAGATCCCTGACCAGCATCTGGCTAAGGCAACTGCTCCCGCCCCCTCCACAGCCTGGGGCTCCAGTGAGCGCTGGAGGGGCAGAGTAGAGAGCTGGCAGTCACCAGCTCTGATCAGTGAAGGCGGAGAGCTGAGCAGTCAGCGGTCTTTAAACGCTCATTTCTCATTTTTAGAGGCAGCAGGGGATAGACACCTCATCAGAGCGCTGCTGCAACCACCAAGGTGAGTATGTAAGGTTTTTTTTTTTTTCAATTTCCATTCTTTTCTTTTAAAATGTGCCATTCGTCCTAATTCCCCATGCCAGTGAGAAACGGGTAAACCTTTATTGAACATTTTCATCCTAATTCCCCATGCCAGTGAGAAATGGGTAAATCTTTATTGGACATTTTAGTCCTAATTCCCCATGCCAGTGAGAAATGGGTAAATCTTTATTGGACATTTTAGTCCTAATTCCCCATGCCAGTGAGAAACAGGTAAATCTTTATTGGACATTTTCGTCCTATTTCCCCATGCCAGTGAGAAACGGGTAAATCTTTATTGGACATTTATTGGACTAAAAAAAATGACAATTACCTGAATAAAAAGTTGATACTTTGTTCTCCTAAACTTAAAGAAAATTGATACAGGTATAGCTAGATAAAAACATTAAAAAGAAGTGTTTATACTGTTTAGCTACACTGTCTCACCCTGCAATGCACATGCCCAGTTGCTTTCTATTTTTACTGTATCAAATTTATACAGGCTGATCAGCTGACAGCTTAAATATTTACTGCTGCTCAGGGGCTTCAACAAAATGGCAGCCTCCAGCAAGAAGAAACAGGAATAATGCTGGAGGCGATTTGCAGCACACACTAATTTTGGTAGCATCATTAATAATGTAGAATGTATGTTTCTTGGTAAAGAACATTATTTCTATAAAGTTGTTATGGATAAAGTTCAGCTTTAAGTGTTTTGTTTTTCACAGGAAGGGTGGTTGTTTCTAGAATATACAGGTCCGTCTCATGAGATTAGAATATCAAAAAGTTACCTTTCAGTAATTCAATTCAAAAAGGGAAATGCCTATTATGTAGATGCGTTACACACAGAGTGATATATTTCAAGCATTTATTTCTTTTAATGTTGATGATTATGGCTTACAGCTAGGAAAACCCAAAATTCAGTGACTCAGAAAATTAGAATTTCCGGTTCAGACCGGCACACGTACATTTACTGCTGCAGAGTGGCTGGATAGCGCGAATCGCGGTCTATAAACGCGGCTCGCTCGTGTTGCCGCACTCTCCATCAGTGTGGCCGCGGGTCGGGCGGACTCTGTCTGCTGGCGACCCGCGATCGCCTGGCACAGAAGAAAAACGGGGAGCCGTCGATGTAAACACAGCGGTTCCCCGCTCTGTCAGGCGGCATGTAAGAGATCTACTGATCCCTGTCACTGGGATCAGTTAGATCTCCTATGCCCTTGGCAGCCCAGCCCCCACACAGAACACGCCTAGGGAACACCGTTAACTCCTAGATCGCCCCCTGCAGGTTAACCCCCTCCCTGCCAATGACATTTATACAGTAATCAGTGGATATTTACATTTCTGATCGCTGTATAAATGTCATTGGTCCCAAAAAAGTGTCAAAAATGTCCGCCACAATATCGCAGTCTCGATAAAAATTGCAGATCGCCGCCATTACCAGTAAAAAAAAAAAAAAAAATAGTAAAAACGCCATAAATAAATTCTCATGGTTTGTAAATGTGGCAACTTTTGCGCAAAACAATAAACGCCGATCACAATTTATTTTTTTTTTTTTACCACAAATATGAGGAAGAATATGAATCGGCCAAACCGATGAATACATGTTTTTATTTATTTATATATTTTTTTGATATGTATTATATATATATATTTTTTTTTCAAAATTGTCGCTTTTTTTGTTTATAGCGGTGATCAGAAATGACGCAGAGGGGATCAAATACCACCAAAAGAAAGCTCTATTTGTGGGAAACTAAGGGCGTCAATTTTGTTTGGGTACAACGTCGCACGACTGCGCAATTGTCAGTTAAATCGACACAGTGGCGAATCGCAAAAAGTGCTCTGTCCTAAAGTGCGAAATCCTTCTGGTCCTTAAGTGGATATTACAGAAGACCAATAAAAAAATGGATTTTTAATACATAAATGTTGGCTTAGTGAAAAGTCTGTCCATGTACAGTATAGGATGCACTAAGTGCTTGGTCGGGGCTCCTTTTGCATGAATTACGGCATCAATGCGGCGTGGCATGGAGGCGATCAGCCTGTGGCACTGCTGAGGTGTTATGGAAACTTCACGCTGGACATCATTCACCTTGGATTTTGTGCCTCTCTTTTCTTCCTCCAGACTCTGGGACTGCGATTTCCAAACTTTCCACAGTCAGTGATGATTTGGGGAGCCATGTCGTCTGCTGGTGTTGGTCCACTGTGTTTTATCAAGTCCAAAATCAGTGCAGCCCTCTACTAGGAAATTCTAGAGCACTTCATGCTTCTCTTGGCTGACCAGCTTTATGGAGATGCTGATTTCATTTTCCAGCAGGACTTGGCACCGCCCACACTGCCAAAACTACCAATACCTGGTCACATGGTCATGGTATCACTGTGCTTGGTTGACCAGCAAACTTGCCTGACCTAAACCCCATAGAGAATCTGTGGGGTATGAAGATGAGACATCAAACCCAACAATGCAGATAATCTGAAGGCCGATATCAAAGCAACCTGGGCTTCCATAACCTCAGCAGTGCCACAGGCTGAACGCCTCCATGCCACGCCGCATTGATGCCGTAATTCAGCCCTGACCAAGAATTGAGTACATGGACAGACTTTTCACTAAGCCAACATTTCTGTATTAAAAATCCTTTTTAGTTTTTTTTTTTTTTTTTTATTGGTCTTATGTAATATTCTAATTTTCTGAGATCCTGAATTTTGGGTTGTCACTCGCTCTAAGCCATAATCATCAACATTAAAAGAAAGAAATGCTTGATATATATCACTCCGTGTGTGACGCATCTATATAAAATATGAGTTTCACTTTTTGAATTGAATTACGGAAATTAACTTTTTGGTGATATTCTAATTTTATGAGATGCACCTGTATACAGCTGGTTCATTTGTTGAACTGGATGTATGAAGTCCATGGGTTACGTTCAGGGGCGTAACGATAGGGGTTGCAGGGGTTGCAATTGCAACCGGGCCCCATGGTCCAGGGGGCCCATGTGCCTCCCTTGTACACCTGAATATGAGGGATGGTGGGGGTGGCATTTAGAGGACCCAATCTCCTCCATTTTTCTCTATGCAGTTTACTTGTCTTCTGCTGTTCCCAGGGCCCCTGTGCGCTTCCCTGGCCCCCCTGGGGCCTGCTGCAGAACTTGTGAAAGGGCCCCACTGCAGTACCGTAATAAAGGGACCCACGATAGGAGTAAAGGGCCCCAGGATCAGTGGGAAGAGGGAAGGGCCCTGGCCAGGGGTCAGGGGGCCCTTCATAATTTCTTGCACCGGGGCCCTGAAGGTTCTAGTTACACCTCTGGTTACGTTATACAGCCAATTCAGCAAATGTCCTGGAATTGCTGGACACATCCACTGTAAGCGGATTACACTGTCATAAAAATAAAGAACAGCAAGAAAGTAAGAATGTGATATCAATTCCTGGCGAACTCTACAATAACAGCGAAAACTGCGTTCTGAGAATGCATTTGTATCTTCACTGTTAAAGTGGGAGTAAACTCCTATGCATGAATAATAGATAAGCCTATAATAAGGGGTGTTGGTACTGTAAATATCTCCTTAACCACTTCAATACTGGGCACTTAAACCCCCTTCCTTCCCGGACCAATTTTCAGCTTTCAGCGCTGTTGCAGTTTGAATGACAATTGCGCGGTCATGCGACACTGTACCCATATGAAATTTTTATCATTTTTTTCACACAAATAGAGCTTTCTTTTGGTGGTATTTAATCACCCCTGGGGTTTTTATTTTTTGCGCTATAAATTAAAAAAAGGCAAATTTTCAAAAACAATGCATTTTTCTGCGTTTCTGTTATAAAATTTAGCAAATAAGTAATTTCTCTTGATAAATTTTGACCAAAAATGATAATGCTACATTTCTTTGGTAAAAATAACCCAAATTGGAGTTTATTTGGTGTTGGCGGACAGACAGATGTGACGGGGACTGTGACAGATGTGACGGGGACTGTGGCAGATGTGACGGGGACTGTGGCAGATGTGACGGGGACTGTGGCAGATGTGACGGGGACTGTGGCAGATGTGACGGGGACTGTGGCAGATGTGACGGGGCATACAGATGTTTTGTGTATGGTGACAGATGTGACGGGGACTGTGACAGATGTGACGGGGGCATACAGATGTTTTGTGTATGGTGACAGATGTTTGGGGACTGTGACAGATGTTTGGGGACTGTGACAGATGTTTGGGGACTGTGACAGATGTTTGGGGACTGTGACAGATGTTTGGGGACTGTGACAGATGTTTGGGGGACATACAGATGTTTTGGGGACTGTGACAGATGTGTATGGTGACAGATGTGATTGGGGACATAGATGTTTTGGGGACTGTGACAGATGTTTTGGGGACTGTGACAGATGTGTATGGTGGCAGATGTGATTGGGGACATAGATGTTTTGGGGACTGTGACAGATGTTTTGGGGACATACAGATGTTTTGGGGACTGTGACAGATGTTTCGTGTATGGTGACAGATGTGATGGGGGACATAGATGTTTTGGGGGCTGTTTTATGGGGACGCTTTTATATGTATGGGGACAGGGGTATCAGTGTGCTTGGTGCACTGTGTGGGGGGCGATCTGTGACAGCTTTCTGCATGAAATCCTCACCATGCAGAAAGCTGTCACAGAGCTGCAGCCCCCCCATCCCCCCCCCCCCCCCCCGCACTGAGCTCTCACTGAGCTTGGCGGGGGAGAACTGTCACAGAGACGTTCGTCTCTTTCTACAATGTGACTGCTGTGATTGGACACAGCCGTCACATAATCGGGAGGGCCAGTCACTGCGCCCGTATCCCGATCTCTGCTCAGCTGGATCCTGTGATCATAACGATCACAGAATCCAGCAGCAGCGTGGCGCGTGGCCGCACTGCGAGCTCCCGTTCTGCAGGACGTAAATACACGTCCTGTCAGAACGGGGAAGCTCCCACCCGGCCGTATACACTGTGTGCAGAATTATTAGGCAAATGAGTATTTTGACCACATCATCCTCTTTATGCATGTTGTCTTACTCCAAGCTGTATAGGCTCGAAAGCCTACTACCAATTAAGCATATTAGGTGATGTGCATCTCAGTAATGAGAAGGGGTGTGGTTTAATGACATCAACACCCTATATCAGGTGTGCATAATTATTAGGCAACTTCCTTTCCTTTGGCAAAATGGGTCAAAAGAAGGACTTGACAGGCTCCGAAAAGTCAAAAATAGTGAGATATCTTGCAGAGGGATGCAGCACTCTTAAAATTGCCAAGCTTCTGAAGCGTGATCATCGAACAATCAAGCGTTTCATTCAAAATAGCCAACAGGGTCGCAAGAAGCGTGTGGAAAAACCAAGGCGCA
>BLSH010441602.1:91938-105586 GCA_018402905.1 Glandirana rugosa
ACCTTATAAACAAAAAAACCAAGAAAAAATGATCATTACCGTCGTTAGAAATCACCCCGACGCTGTAACGCCGCCTGTTTAGACTGTGGACTGTGAAAACTGCGAAAAACCTCTGTTCAGTGTGGTTATGTCACTAGTCACGATTTTTTATATGTGACAGTGACATAGTTACTGTGACCGTCCCTTCCCCAATTGTAGTCCCCTCTGGTTTCCCAATTCACACACTTTTACCGATTTCTAACCGTGGGTCTTCTACGGTCATGGTCGCTCCCTATTCCTGGTAACTTGTAAATGAGCCCATCAAGTGGAGCCTTTCCTTCAATGGTCCTTATCCCTCGCTGGTACTGGCATCTTCTGGGTGCCAATCTTTAGCCATTTTCACACACTTAACCCTTTGGTCTCCCCTGATGTTAACCCCTTCCCTGCCAGTGTCATTGATACAGTGACAGTGTATATTTTTTAGCACTGATCACTGTATTGGTGTGACTTGTCTCCAAAAAGCGTCAAAAGTGTCAGGTGTCAGATTTGTCCGCCGCAATGTCGCAGCCCCACTAAAGATTGCTGCCATTACTAGTAAAAAAGAACCAAAAAAACAAATATTCCATAAAAATATCCCATAGTTTGTAGACGCGATAACTTTTTGCGCAAACCAATCAATATACTCTTATTGGAATTTTTTTTACCAAAAATATGTAGCAGAATTCATATTGCCCTAAACTGATGAAGAAATTAGATTTTTTTAAAAAAAATTTTTGGATGTGTTTTACAGCAGAAAGTAAAAAATATTGTTTTTTTTTCCGAAATTGTCTGCCTTTTTTTTTGTTTAGGCCTCTTGCACGCAATACTCCTGTATGAGCATCTACTTTTTCAGACATTTTTTTTTGTATGCATTTGCGAGTATTTTCGCACATATGCCTTTGCACAAATTCGCACATTTTCGTGCAAATGTGCACAAACTTATTCTCGCTCTTCTTGTTTTGCATGTTAGTGAATGGAGCATTAGCGCGGAAATAAATAGTAAATTACTGACCAAAAATGCAGGTTCTTCTAATTTTTTTTTTTTTTTTTTTTTTTTTAATGAAGAATGTACGGCACTTGTTTACATGCCTGTGTGCACAGGCACGTTACAATTAATTACAATTTAGCCGTATTGCGCGGTCATGCAACACTCTGCTCATATGACATTTTTATTATTTTTCCCACAAATAGAGCTTCCTTTTGGTGGTATTTAATCACCCCTGGGTTTTTTATTTTTTTGCTAAAAAAATTAAAAGGAGACCGAAAACTTTGAAAGAAAAAACAAAAACCGTTTTATAATTTTGTTATAAAATTTTGAAAACAGGTAATTTTTCTCCTTCCTTGATGGACACTGATGAGGCTGCACTGATGGGCACTGAGAGGTGGCACTGAGGGGGGCACTGGGGGGGTTACTGATAGGCGGCACTGATGGCCATTGATTGGCAGCACTGTTAGGCATTGATAGGTGGCACTGGTTTGCACTGGTGGGTACTGATAGGTGGCACTGATTGGCACAGAAAAGGCATCAGCGGCTCTGTGTGGGGCACCGATGTCTCTGTGACAGAAGCTGGTGATCGGCTTTTTTTTTTTCCCCCTCGTGCTGTAAACTGATCTTCTGTTTGCATCACGTGATCAGCTGTCATTGGCTGACAGCTGATCACGTGGTAAGGGGCCGGGCTTGGCCCCTTACTCTAATCTGTGATCAGCCGAGTCTCTTAGACTCGGTGATCACAGAGTGTGCCCCCGCAGGGACGCATAGACAGGGCATGCTCAGAAGGACGTGTATTGACGGCCTCCCGGCAATTAACCACTTCCCGACCGCCGTATGCAGAATGACGGCCGGGAAGTGGCTGAGTTATCCTGACTGGACGTCATATGACGTCCTCAGGATAACAAGCCGCCGCACGCCCGGGGGGGGCGCGCATCGCGGCGATCGGTGGTGTGGGGGGTCAGTCTGACCCCCCGTAATGCCGATCTCGGTAAAGTGCTTCGATCCGAAGCACTTTACCATGTGACCAGCCGTGACCAATCACGGCTGGTCACAGTGTAATACAGGAAAGCCGTTTATCGGCTTTCCTGTACTCAGGTCTGCAGACCTGATGAGGGGAGAGCCGATCGGCTGCATCCCTGACAGGGAGGGTTTGTGCTGATGATTTATCAGCACAGCCCTCCCTCGGATCGCCACCCAGACCACCAGGGAGCCTGCCCAGGGATGTGCCCACCCTGGACCACCAGGGAGCCGACCAGGAACCACCAGGGAGCCGATCTGGACCACCAGGGAGACCCCCCCTAGACCACCAGGTAAGTGACTAAGTGCTCAGGTCCACCTTCACTCAGTGCCACCTTCAGATGCCACCCTAGACCACCAGGGAATGAGCCCCTATTAATGTATATGCCCACCAGTGCCCCTATCAGTGCCCACCAGTGCCCCTATCAATGCATACCAGTGCCACACATCAGTGCCCACCATTGCCACCTACCAGTGCCCACCTATCAGTGCCCATCAGTGCCGCCTATGAGTGCCAATCAGTGCTGTCTATTAGTGCCCATCAGTGCCGCTTAGCAGTGTCCATCAGTGCTGCATATCAGTGCCCATCAGTGCTGTATATCAGTGCCACCTCTCAGTACCCGTCAGTGCTCCTTATCAGTGCCGCCTAACAGTGCTCATCATCGCTGCATATAAGTGCCTCATCATCAGTGCCACCTCATCAGTGCTGCCTCATCAGTGCCAATCAGTACTGCCACATCAGTGCCCGTCAGTGTAGCCTCATCAGTGCCTACCAGTGATGTAGAAAATTTACTTATTTACAAAGTTTTGTGACAAAAATAGAGAATTTTTTTTTTTTCAAAATGTTCGGTCTTTTTTTATTTGTAGCGCAAAAAATAAAAACCGCAGGGGTGATCAAATACCACCAAAAGAAAGCTCTATTTGTGGGAACAAAATGATAACAACTTTGTTTCGGTACAGCATCGCACGACCGCGCAATTGTCATTCAAAGCGCAACAGCACTGAAAACTGAAAATTGGTCTGGTAGTAAAGTGTTCTAAGTGCATAGTATTGAAGTGGTTAAAGCCTGGGCTGTAGCCGTCATTCGGCTATAGCGCGGGCGCGAGACGGTTAAAGTAACGTAGTGCCGCATCGCAAAAAATGGCCTGGTCAGGAAGTGGGCAAAACCTGAAGTGGTTAATGGAACAAGCTAAAGTTAGAAGATGATTGGTTACCATGCACTTCTACACCAGATTTTGCACTCTCCCAGTTTTAGTAAATAAACCCCATAGTGTCTTTGGTGTTTTCTTAATTGCTGACACAAAATGAGCATACAGCAGTTGAAGTCAGTACTCCAAAGAAGAAAAGGTTGGTGATGACAAGATACGTATTATTCTCACACTCACCACCACTCTGCAAGTACTGTTCCCATCCTCTTATGGGTTTGAATGTCACATATCGGCATGTAGCCTACTTCCTGTGAGCTTAGGCTGTTGTGAATGGGCTCATAGTACTACCGTGCTGCCCTGTCCAGGAAAGAGGCATCCTCCGATGCTGGAGGTGAAGAGGAAGATCTAGTCATGTCGGGCAATCAGCCAGGAGACTGCAGGATTTAAAGTGGAACTAAACTCCAGAATATACTTACCTTAGATCCAGTGCCCATGAGGTCTCTCACCGCCGTCTTCCAGGTTCCTTCTTGATTGTCTGGCCCAGGATAACTTCTGTGCATGCTCAGGAGTTCATAAAGCAAGGTCCATAAAGACATAAATGAGCGAGTTTGGGGTGGAGGAACCTGACTGGCCTGCACAGAGTCCTGACCTCAACCCAATAGAACACCTTTGGGATGAATTTGAGCGCAGACAGCGAGCCAGGCCTTCTCATCCAACATCAGTGCCTGTCCTCACAAATGCGCTTCTGGAAGAATGGTCAAACATTCCCATAGACACTCCTAAACCTTGTGGACAGCCTTCCCAGAAGAGGTGAAGCTGTTATAGCTGCAAAGGGTGGGCCAACTCAATAATAAACCTTACGGACTAAGATTGGGGTGCCATTAAGGTTCATGTGGGTGTAAAGGCAGGCGTCCCAATACTTTTGACAATATAGTGTATATTGATAGCGGGTGGTGTAAATACCTCACTGGCCTGTTTTCTCTTTTTAAGTAAACCGCTATGCTTTTCATTATTATTGCCGAAACTGTGTGTTTTGGAGTAGCCCTGACCTCAAACTGTCATGCGTTAAATAACTGCGGCGAAGATGAAATAGTTTATTGCAGAGCTGTTGTTTTTTATGAGCCAGTCCTGGATAGTTGTTTTGACTGTTTCCTTGCGGGTTGGATCGCATTAAAAACATGATGTGCTACAAGAGAATCGCAGAGCTGTGAGTGGTGCGGTTGGAACGCAGGCTGCCAGCTGGAGGACAGTGACTTCTAAATGAAGGACATCCAAAGATGAACTTTTCCTTTTATCCATGGTTGTGAAATGTTGTGCCTGTGGCCGTTGTCATTTTTCTTTTCAGCTGAACCTCGGGGCATAAAAACCTTCAAATAATCTTCAATAGCTGCAAATTCTATAAATCCACTGCACCAAATTGCTTTGCTGACCCAAATACTACCTTGTAAATGTATTGGTGACCTCACTCTGCTTACAAAGCAGAACTAAGGGAAGGACCCAGCAGGCTCCACCCACTACAGGCTGCCTGCAGAAAGGTACAGGAGGGGGCGGAGACCAGACCAGTCATCCTGCACAAGGAGAGAGAGCAGCAGTGAGCGGTCTTTATTGTCTGCACAGAGGGAAAGTAGAGAAATTGTTTCATGCTGTAGTAGGGTTCAATATTGAGTTGGCCCAACCTTTACAGCTATAACCGCTTCAACTCTTCTGGTAAGGCTGTCCACAAGGTTTAGGAGTGTTTGACCATTTTTCCAGAAGCGTATTTGTGAGGTCAGGCACTGATGTTGGATGAGAAGGCCTGGCTCTCAGTCACTGCTCTAATT
Organism: Glandirana rugosa; assembly: GCA_018402905.1. Classification (NCBI taxonomy): domain Eukaryota; kingdom Metazoa; phylum Chordata; class Amphibia; order Anura; family Ranidae; genus Glandirana; species Glandirana rugosa. The sequence continues at coordinate 96,933 of BLSH010441602.1, forward strand.
CATCCCAAAGGTGGTCTATCTGGGACTCTGTGCAGGCCAGCCAAGTTCCTCCACCCCAAATAAGCTCATCCATGTTTTTATGGACCTTGCTTTGTGCGCTGGTGTGCAGTCATGTTGGAACAGTAAGGGGCCATCCCCAAACAGTGGGTGTGCACTGGTGTGCAGCAGTGTTAATTTTGGCAGCAAATTTTCGATTTAGTTTTATTCTTAGTCTTAGGACTAAAATAGCATTTTAGTCCCATTTTAGTCTTCTGTAATTGTTTTAGTTCTAGTCGTATTTAGTCAGACTAGAAAACTTTGGTTTTACAACCGTTGTATCATGTGTACACAAAAGTTGGTCCAACAAAGTTGTATTGTGCAAAACACGCATGCTCAGAAGTCAGGAGGGCCCGGAAGTGTCCGTTCTGGGAAACCTACGTTCCTAATTCACATTCACCTGAACTTCCTCTTTATACGCTCGTAACACGTCACTACATTCGGCTTGGTTGTACAATCGCTTAGTGCATGTCAGTACGCGAGACACAACAGCCAACATCCAACTTGGTCCAAAGTTGGATGTTCGGTCGTATGACCGTCACACCCGTGTGTACGAGGCTTTAGTCTTTTGACTAAAATGCCATTTTAGTTTTAACCGTTTTTTAGTCGTCTCGATTGTTTTAGTCGTATTTTAGTTGACTGAAATCTTTTAATTGGTTTTAGTCAACGGAATGAACACTGGTGCACAGTCATGTTTGAACAGGAAGGGGGCACCCCCAAACTGTTCCCAGAAAATCGGGAGCATCAAATTGTCCAAAATGTTTTGGTATGCTGACGCCTTAAGAGTTCCTTTCACTGGAACTAAGGGGCAAAGCCCAACCCCCAGGCCAGTCAAGTCCCTCCACCCCAAACTCACTCATCCATGTCTTTATGGACCTTGCTTTGTGCAGTGGTGCGCAGTCATGTTGGAACACGAAGGGGCCATCCCCAAACTCTTCCCACAAAGTTGGGAGCATGAAATTGTCCAAAATGTCTTGGTATGCTGATGCCTTAAGAGTTCCCTTCACTGGAACTAAGGGGCCAAGCCCAACCCCTGAAAAACAACCCCACACCATAATCCCAGACATGGATGAGCGAGTTTGGGGTGGAGGAACTTGACTGGCCTGGGGGTTAAGCTTGGCCCCTTAGTTCCAGTGAAGGGAACTCTTAAGGTGTCAGCATACCAAGACATTTTGGATAATTTCATGCTCCCAATTTGGGGTGGAGGAACTTGACTGGCCTGCACAGAGTCCTGACCTCTAACCCGATAGAACACCTTTGGGATGAATTAGAGCGGAGACTGTGAGCCAGCCCTTCTCATCCAACATCAGTGCCTGACCTCACAAATGTGCTTCTGGAAGAATGGTCAAACATTCCCATAGACACTCCTAAACCTTGTGGACAGCCTTCTCATAAAAGTTGAAGCTGTTTTAGCTGTAAAGGGTGGGCCAACGCAATACTGAACCTTACAGACTAAGACTGGGATGCCATTAAACTCTGTGTGTGTAAAAGCAGGTGTCCCAATACTTTTGGTAATCTAGTATATATGCGGGCCGGTTTCTGTACAGAGTCTGGTGCGGTTTCCATTCAGCGGTTCAGGTATGAATTTGACACATATCACACCTGAACCAGACTGAAAAACATGAAACAGAAACCTTTTTTTAATTTGCACTGCAACCAGCCCACATATATGTGAACCGGCTCCATTGAAAGCCGGCCTGGTTCGCATGTTATGCAAATCGGATGCAGTTCAATCATGTCAACCCAGCCTTAAAGTGATTCTGCACCTTTACATTTTCTGTTTCAAATAGCAAACATGTTGTACTTATCTGTTCTGTGCAGTAGTTTTGCACAGAGCAGCCCCTCTTCTGGGGTCCCCCGCTTGTGTTCCTAGCTCCCCCCCCCCTGCCGAATACCCCCTTAGCAAGTTGCTTTTTGGGGGTGGGTATTGTGCAGGCTCGCTCGCGAGTCAAGCTGCCTGCGTCCATTGACACAGACAGTGGGTATTTGCCCCAAACCCCCCCGTTCCCTTGTCATAGGATTTTGACAGCCAATGGCTCCTGCTATTCTGCCCTATGAGGAGGGAGAGAGAGAGGAGAGAGATGCTACTCTTGTGCACAGTGCCAGATAAAGATCGGGCTCAGGTTAGTATACTTGGGGCTGGGGGTATCCTGGACACTGAAGGATAGTAAAAAAATTTTCTCTGCCAGTAAATACCTTATACAGCCCACTTCCTGATTTGTGTCTGGTAAAATGCCTCAGCGTTTAACATCATGCACAGCTCTCAGCCAGGAAGGGAGGCTGGGATGAGTCATAAGAGGGCCAATGAAAGCTACAGGGCTGGAGGTGTACCTCTGTGGGTTTAGAACCACTTTAGGTGATCTTACACAAGCCTCATACTCTCCGCTGGCCACCAGTGTAAGGGAACATACTTCTCACTGGCTATCAATGTAAGAGGACATACTTCTTAGTTGGAATACATCACCAATGTAACATATTCATTTTTTTAACTGCCCACAAGTTCTTTCCACTAACCACCAATTGTAAGAGGGGGCTTTCTCCATTGACTACCAATGTAAGGGGCTCCTACTCCTAGTCAACAGCAAGTCAGGGGACTCTTCCTAGCCCGCCACCAACACAAGTGGGTCCTTCTCCACAGACCACTAATACAAGGAGGCCATTTGCCACTGACCACCAATGTACGGGGTTCCTACTCCTAGTGACCACCAAGTAAGGGGACTCTTCCTCACTTACCACCATCATAAGAGGGTCCTTCTCCACAAACCATTAATGTAAGGAGGCCTTTTCCCACTAACCACCAGTTGTAAGGGGGTCCTTCTCCATTGACCACCAATGTAAGGGGTTCCTACTCCTAGTGACCACCAAGTAAAGGCACTCTTCCTGGCTCACCACCAACATAAGAGGGCCCTTCTCCGCAGACCACCAATGTAAGGAGGTCTTTTTCCGTTGACCGCCAATGTAAGGGGACTCTTCACTGACTACCAGTTTAATAGACCTCCTTCACTGACCACCAGTGTAGGAGGGGCCCTTCTTTACTGACCACCGATGTTAGGGGTTCCTTTTCACTGATTTATGGGGATTCTACTCTGGTGACCACCAATCTAGGGAATCCCTTTTCCACTGGCTGTAAGGGTTTTGACCGACCATGCTAATATACCACAAGCTGTAGATAAATTCATTTTTAGGAGGGATTCTCCCAGAGCTGAAATTTTAAAAAGACTAAAATAGGCTAAAATAGTCTTGGTTTAGATTGTGCATTTGGATAGCCCAAACACTGAAAGCTGTGGTATTGTGCTGTGGTGGGCAGGGGGCAGCGGAAACATCTTAAGCGTTACAGCTGATGGTCTGGGAGCTCCCCAGCAATTTATTGTAGTAATGAAATTTCCACTTCGCTAATTCACTATAATACATTGATCACATACCTGTGAAGACAGGAGGATAGCCTTGTACAAGTCACCGGCTCCCTCCGCTCTGATGAACTGCATGCTTCAGCAAGCACCTGTGGTTAAACAATAACTGGAAAGGGACCCTTCATTGCAATCCATAGTTATTAAATTTGTAGCCTAATGGAAATCTTAATTAGTGCCATTGTACTCCAAACCCTGTTTCTATGAATATATTATACAGTGCCTTGGAAAAAGTATTCATACCCCTTGAAATTTTCGACATCTTGTCATGTTACAACCAAAAACGTGAATGTATTTTATTGGTATTCTAGTTAATAGACCAACACAAAGTGGCTCATAATTGTGAAGTGGAAGACAATTGATACATTTTCAAAAATGTTTACAAATATTTGATAAGTGTGGTGTGCATTTGTATTCAGCCCCCCTGAGTCAATACTTTGTAGGAACAACTTTCTCCGTGATTACAGTTGCAAGTCTTTTTGGGTCGTTGTCCTGCTGGAAGGTGAACCTCCGCCCCGGTCTCAAGTCTTTTTCAGACTCTTAACAGGTTTTCTTCTAAGATTGCCCTGTATTTGGCTCCATCCATCTTCCCATCAACTCTGACCAACTTCCCTATCCCAGCTGAAGAAAAGCATCCCCACAACATGATGCTGCCACCACCATGTTTCACGGTGGGGGTGGTGTGTTCAGGGTGATGTGCAGTGTTAGTTTTCTGCCGCAGATAGCGTTTGCTTTTTGGCCAAAAACTTAAATGCTGGTCTCATTTGACCAGAGCACCTTCTTCCACATGTTTGCTGTGTCCCCCACATGGCTTCTCGCAAACTGCAAACGGGACTTCTTATGGTTTTCTTTCAACAATGGCTTTCTTCTTGCCACTCTTCCATAAAGGGCAGATTTGTGGAGAGCACGACTAATAGTTGTCCTGTGGACAGATTCTCCCACCTGAGCTGTGGATCTCTGCAGCTCCTCCAGAGTTACCATGGACCTCTTGGCTGCTTCTCTAATGAATGCTCTCCTTGCCCGGCCGGTCAGTTTAGGTGGACAGCCATGTCTTGGAAAGAGTATGGCACAACCTACCATTTTCGGATGATGGATTGAACAGAGCTCCATGAGATGTTCAAAGCTTGGGATATTTTTTTATAACCTAACCCTACTTTTAACTTCACAACTTTATCCCTGACCTGTCTGGTGTGTTCCTTGGCCTTCATGATGCTGTTTCCTCACTAAGGTTCTCTAACAGACCTCTGAGGGCTTCACAGAACAGCTATATTTATACTGAGATTAAATTACACACAGGTGGACTCTATTTACTAATTAGGTGACTTCTGAAGGCAATTGGTTCCACTAGATTTTAGTAGGGGTATCAGAGTAAAGGGGGCTGAATACAAATTCCCTCCACACTTTTTACATATTTATTTGTAAAACATTTTGAAAACCATTTATCATTTTTCTTCCACTTCACAATTATGTGCTACTTTGTGTCGGTCTATCAAATAAAATCCCAATAAAATACGTTTACGGTTTTGGTTGTAACATGACAAAATGTGGGAATTTCAAGGGGTATGAATACTTTTTCAAGGCATTGTACATATGTATATGTGTGGGGAGGCAGCCATATTTGGTGTGGTGTTCACCCCCAGTGGGATGGATTGCATTTATTCTGCCCCGCACCTGCTATGACGTGTTTGTTCATTGACCTGAGACTACACCTTACATTGTTGAATTGGGTTTTATTTAAAAGCAAAGCCCTGTAAAAGAATGGGTCAGTAGACCAAAACCTCAATGGCAATAGGGTCTTGGTATTACAACATTACAACACAAGGTGTCACCGCTTGAACCCCACATCCACTTGGGAAGCAACCGGTGTGAAATGTGCACTAGGCTGAGGGGCAGAGCGATACTGGCACATGAAGCGGTAAGAAGCTTCAGTACAAATCACTTTACAACTTAAATACAGCAAACATGCCCTACCTAACCACTGCCCAGTGGGACGATGTACAGAGTGTGCCAGTGATGGAGCTCTTGCTTTGGAGTTACTCAACAAGATTGGTGGCCAGAGGCCCCCTACTACTACTGACTTTGGTTCTGGTCCCAAGTGGGCACTCAGTGGCTGGCAGATGGGTTCTCCCTCTTGAGCCAGTTGTAGCAGGCAGTAGTAGTTGGAACACTTGTCACTCTGGATAGCTGAATGCAAGATATTAATGTTCCAGACAGCACATACTCCCTGGGCACCTATGCTCTCCCTCCAGATCCCGACCAGACACTCCCTGTACCCCATGTGGTTCCTGGCCAGATACTCCCTGTACCCCATGTGGTTCTCAGCTAGACACTCTCTGTACCCCATGTGGTTCCCAGCCAGACTCTCCCTGCATCCCATGTGGTTCCCAGCCAGACTCTCCCTGCACCCCATGTGGTTCCCAGCCAGGCTCTCCCTGTACCCCATGTGGTTCCCGGCCAGACACTCCCTGTACCCCATGTGGTTCCCGGCCAGACACTCCCTGTACCCCATGTGGTTCCTGGCCAGATACTCCCTGTACCCCATGTGGTTCTCAGCTAGATACTCCCTGTACCCCATGTGGTTCCCGGCTAGACACTCTCTGTACCCCATGTGGTTCCCAGCCAGACTCTCCCTGCACCCCATGTGGTTTCCAGCCAGACTCTCCCTGTACCCCATGGGCTTCCCGGACAGACACTCCCTGTACCCCATGTGGTTCTCAGCTAGATGCTCCCTCTACCCCATGTGGTTCCGGGCTAGACACTCTCTGTAGCCCATGTGGTTCCCAGCCAGACTCTCCCTGCACTCCATGTGGTTCCCAGCCAGACTCTCCCTGCACTCCATGTGGTTCCCAGCCAGACATTCCCTGTACCCCATGGGGTTCCCGGACAGACACTCCCTGTACCCCATGTGGTTCCCTGCTTCTCTCCCAAGTCGTGGACGGTGCTAAACATGGTCAGCAGCCAATCAGAATCTTGCTTTGGGGGGAGGTCCTTTTTGGCCACAGACCAGCCTCCTCTCTCCCTAGGCTGTCTATCAAGGAGAGAGAAGAAAATGTCCTTGCTGCTGTTTATAAATTTAGCATTGTGTGGCTGAATTTAAAGAGCCCATCTGTTGCTATATTGGTCATTACCCACTTGAGGGCTTTGCTGCCGACCACCACATGTGCGCCCCACACGCCGACACCCTCTGTGATTGTACACAGTGTCTCTGACGGCGTGTCCTGGCTAATGACTTGTTGATTGGCTGCGTCCAATAACAACCCAGAGCTCCATGTTGACAATCAACACAGGGCTCTTTACAGAGGTATTGATGCCTCTGTTTTTTATCCCTGCAAGGCAGGGATAAGAAACAAAGAGATCTTTAGTAAAAATCAGCACATAATACATAACACAAAGTTAGGCACACATTTAACCCCTTGATTACCCTAGATGTTAACCCCTTCCGAGCCAGTGTCCGTTAATTTCCCACTTGATGTCAGTGTCAGATTGCACGCCACACAATCGCAGTCCCATTCAAAGTTGCTGATTGCTGCCATTTAGTAGTATAAAAAAGAAATAAATAAAATATTTCAGTATATGCAGTTGGGTCCATATATATTTGGACATAGGCACGAATATTCATACTTTTGGCGCTGTATGCCACCAAAATGAAATTATCCAAATGAACTTGAAGTGCAGACTTTCAGCTTTAATTCAAGGGGTTGAACATAAATATCAAGTACAAATTTTAGGAACTGCACCCATTTTTATACACAGTCCCCCCCCCCCCCCCCCATTTTCAGGGGCTCAAATGTAATTGGACAAATGAATATAATCATAAATAAAATGTTCATTTTTAACCACTTGCCGGCCGCCGATCGGCATCTGACGGCGACAAGGTGGCTCTGTAGCGCAAATCGCCGTCATATGACGGCGGCTGCGAGATCGCGGCCAGTGAGAGCGCGTGCGCCGCCGGAGGCGCGCCCGCGCGCTTACTGTGTCCAGGGAGGAACAGGGAGCGGGTGCGGCGAATTCGATCTCCGCCGGCCACCCGCGATGCCCCCCCCCGGAGTGAAAGAACGGAGGTCCGTGTAAGTAAACACGGACCTCCGTTCTGTGAGAGGGGGAAGGGCTGTGATCACAGCCTTCCTCTACACGGAAGCTGTGATCGCTTCCCTTCCCCAGCTAGGGCAGCCCACACACAGTTAGAACACGCCCAGGGAACATAGTTAACCCTTAGAGCGCCCCCTGCATGTTAACCCCTTCACTGCCAATGGCATTTACACAGTAATCAGTGCATTTTTATAGCATTGATCGCTGTATAAATGCCAATGGTCCCAAAAAAGTGTCAAAATGGTCCGACATGTCTGCTGCAATAACGCAGTACCGCTAAAAATCGCAGATCGCCGCCATTACTAGTAAAAAAAAAAAAAAAAAATAAAAACCCCAGAAATGAATTCTCATCATCCGTAAACGCGGCCACTTTTGCGCAAACCAATCAATAAACGCCGATTGCGATTTTTTTTTTTTTATCGCAAATATGAGGAAGAATATAAATCGGCCAAAACCGATGAAAAAAAATGTTTTTTTATATTTTTTTTTTTTGGATTTGTATTTTAGAAAAAAGTAAGAAATTTGTTTTTTTTTGCAAAATTGTCGCTCTTCTTTTGTTTATAGCGGCGATCAGAAATGACGCAGTGGTGATCAAATACCACCGAAAAAGAAAGCTCTATTTGTGGGGAAAAAAGGACGCAAATTTAGTTTGGGTACAACGTCGCACGACCGCGCAATTTTCAGTTAAAGTGACGCAGTGCCGAATCGCAAAAAGGGCTCCGGTCCTAAAGTGTGAAATCCTTCCGGCCCTTAAGTGGTTAATATTTTGTAGAGAATCCTTTACTGGCAATGACTGCCTGAAGTCTGGAATCCATGGACATTACCATAGACTGGCTTTCCTCCTTTCTGATGCTTTGCCAAGCTCTAACTGCAGCTGTCTTCAGTTAGTTGTTTGTGGGTCTCTCTGCCTTTAGTTTTGCCTTCAGCAAGTGAAATGCCCAATTGGGTTGAGATCAGGTGATTGACTCGGCCATTGCAGAATATTCCACTTCTTTTCCGTCAAAAGCTCCTGGGTTGCGTTTGCAGTGTGTTTTGGATCATTGTCCATCTGTACTATGAAGCGCCGTGCAATCAGCTTGGTTGCATTTGGCTGAATCTGGGCTGACAGTAGATCTCTAAACA
>BLSH010441602.1:122666-134182 GCA_018402905.1 Glandirana rugosa
CCCCGGGCGTCTCGACGCTAGTGCCTAGCGAACAGACCGTCCCCCAACACAGAGGGGGTCTAGCCCCATTTCTCGGTTATTTTATGATCAGTGTGCTTGGTGTACAGAGTAGGCGGTAATCAGCTGCTACAGCAATCTCCCTGTCACACACGATCGGTATGGGACAGGGAGAACCGCGGTAACAGCTCGTTACCGAGGTTTGTTTACATCACATGACCGGCTGTGATTGACACAGCCGGTCACGTGGTAAAGAGCCAAATTGGCTCTTTACACGGATCGGAGCTGGGCTTTGTCCGAGGGACAAGCCTCAGGTCCGACCGCCGCGCTGCGCGCCCCCATGGGCGCGCACGAGCGGCGTGCACGAGAGGAGCGTTAGTGACCGGCTGTGATTGGACACAGCCGGTCATGGGGTAAAGAGCCAATTTTATTGGCTCTTTACCCCGATCTGGGGGAGACACAACCCCCTGCCAGACAAGCGATCCGTGATCGCAGCTCTGCGGGCCCCTGGGGGCCCGCAGTAGCGGCGAGAAGCGGAGGACGTCATATGACATCCACCCGGATCGAGGAGCAGTCCCTGCCGACGTCATTTTACTTTGACTCGGTAGGGAAGTGGTTAAAAAGTGGGAGGCACATATACAAACTGTTGTAATTCCTACACCGTTCACCTGATTTGGATGTAAATACCCTCAAATTAAAGCTGAAAGTCTGCAGTTAAAGCACATCTTGTTTGTTTCATTTCAAATCCATTGTGGTGGTGTATAGAGCCAAAAAGATTAGAATTGTCGATGTCCCAATATTTATGGACCTGACTGTATATGGTTAAAGAGTAACTCCACCTTTGGGGGGGGGGGAACAAATAGCAAATAAAGAAAAAATATAGCGCATATAATTGCAACACAAGTCAAATTGTAATGTTATTAAAAATTACCTTTCCTTTTCAATCTGCAGCCGCTGTAATTTTCTGAAAATGCAGTGAAATATGGCTACCTGGAGTTGTTCTGTACGCAGAATGTGCACTGACCACTCCCTAGAAACATAATTTCCTGCTTGTGTGATTGGCTCACTGATTTTCCCAGACGTCTGCTTAAGATACAAGTCAGATTTCAGGCAACCCCTGCAACAAAATGTCATTTTTGGAGAGATACTTTTAGTAGGAACACATCTAAAGGGATGCAGGCCCTGTAGATTTCTTCATTGGTGTTCTCCAGCTGCCACACCTGACAGATAATTATGAAACCACTCCCATTAGACACACTGAGAGCCGGTTCACACAGTGACGATCTGATTTCAGGGGTGACCCTGAGCCGCCCCACATCACGACCTCAGTGCAGCTTGCAAACGACTTCTGTAATGGCTTGACGGCGGCAAAGTGGTTCGTTATCACAAACCGGCGTCACCTTGCGGCGGCCGCGATAATGAGTATTGTGAGCGCCCGCTGCTGGAGGCATGCTCACTGTGTTCCGGGGGGGCTCCAGGGAGCTGGTAGGGTGGACTCGATCTCCGCCGGCTACCCACGATGGCCCCCCGCAGTGGGAGAACGGAGGTCAGTGTAAGTAAACACGGATCTCCGTTCTGCGTATGGAAGCCGTGATCACGCCCTCCCCCTGCCAGCTCAGCCCCCATACAGTTAGAGCACACTGAGGGAAAACTGTTAACCCTTAGAGCTCCCCCTTCAGGTTAACCCATTAACTGCCAATGGCATTTACACAGTAATCAGTGCATTTTTATAGCACTGATCGCTGTATAAATGCCAATGGTCCCAAAAAAGTGTCAAAATGTTCCGACATGGCCGCTGCAATATCGCCGTACCGCTAAAAATAGCAAATTGCCGCCATTACTAGTAAAATATAAAAACCCCATAAATTAATTCTCATCATTCGTAAACGCGTCAACTTTTGTGCAAACCAATCAATAAACGCCGATTCTCGCTCTTTTTTTGTTTATAGCGGCGATCAGAAATGATGCAGAGGTGATCAAATACCACCAAAAGAAAGCTCTATTTGTGGGAAAAAATGGATGCAAATTTTGTTTGGGTACAACGTCGCACGACTGCGCAATTGTCAGTTAAAGCGACGTAGTGCCGAATCGCAAAAAGTGCTCTGGTCCTAAACTGTGAAGTCCTTCTGGGGCTGAAGTGGTTAATCTTACATATTTTTAGTAAACATGGAAATACATAAAAGCCTTGCAGAAATTCATTGTAAAAAATGATTACGCTTACTCCTCAGAGATGTGATTGTGGGAAGAGAAAGCTGAAATTTTGGCACAAATTCATGGACCGTAAATAAAAAATGAAGACTGTGTGTCTTAATGAAGCAAAAACAATGCGTCTCCATTCCCTTTAGATGATCCCCAAGTATAATGAACCTCCGTGGATGCCTCCAGCGTCTACTTTGGCTCCCTTTCACTCAAAACAAGAGACTTCCGCTTGTCCTGTCTCCATGGTGGTGATGTGTGAACTACTGACCTCCGACCTCTCGAAGACCCAGTGAAATCAGTTGAGTTCTTCCTCTCGTTACTGGAAGTCTGCCTCCGTTTAAAGATGGCGGCTAGCAGAGCTTGGTGGACTGGCTTGTGAGAAGATTGGGGGGTTAGAGAAGATCACACGAAAGAAATGTTGACTTGCCAGAATAGAGAAATGAACGGAGAACATGGGCTAGCCTGGTGGAGGTTTTAGACCCAGACCAGAGCTTCTTCTGACTCCGCTACAGATGCATCGAATTCCATTTGACCGCATATTTCTGATGTTTTCAATTCAGTCGGCACTGCAGCAAATTTTAGGTGAACCTATGGGGAAAACATAAAAAGTAGAAAATATTATTGTGCAGAGGATTTTCTTGTACCTGTCTCCATGGGCGTCCACAGAACGTTTTCCGGGGGGGGGGCATAATTTCAAGGTCATCCATGCTCTGCACCTTTTTGACAATGTCATAATTACATTATCACGGTCAGAGACTGCAGAGGTAGTACAGGAGATGGTCAGAGACTGCAGACGTGATCCAGGAGATGGTCAGAGACTGCAGAGGTAGTACAGGAGATGGTCAGAGACTGCAGATGTGATACAGGAGATGGTCAGAGACTGCAGAGGTAGTACAGGAGATGGTCAGAGACTGCAGACGTGATCCAGGAGATGGTCAGAGACTGCAGACGTGATCCAGGAGATGGTCAGAGACTGCAGACGTGATCCAGGAGATGGTCAGAGACTGCAGAGGTAGTACAGGAGATGGTCAGAGACTGCAGACGTGATCCAGGAGATGGTCAGAGACTGCAGACATAATACAGGAGATGGTCAGAGACTGCAGACGTGATCCAGGAGATGGTCAGAGACTGCAGACATAATAAAGGAGATGGTCAGAGACTGCAGACGTGATACAGGAGATGGCCAGAGACTGCGGACATGGAACAGGAGACAGTCAGGGACTGCAGACATAGCACAGGAGACGGTCAGAGATGGCAGACATAGCACAGGAAACGGTCTGACTGCATACATGGCCCAAGAGGATAAGGACCTAGTGGGGAACCCCTGATCTGATTCCAGGGGGGGGGGCAATTGCCCCCCCTTGCCCCTACCTGCGGACACCCATGCCTGTCTCCGATTTTTCTTGTACCTGTCTAAAATTTGAGATTTCTTTTCCTTGTAACCATGGCAGTAATATTTATTTTGCAGACAAGGTTCTGCAGCATTCGTATCCTCTGGATTCTATGTTTTATTATTGAAGGACACTCGCTTTCACTTGTTTCACTGTACCCTGTCACTGTGTTGGTAGGATTAAAGATCAAACAGGTTCTCAAGGATTCAGGTTGAGGAGCTCTAGAATGTCTATGCTAAATAGAGAAACTATTTTTTTTTTTCAGTTTTCTCTGGGGTTGCTAACTCCCTTATTGGGTTACGTAGTCCAGAGGCTTCAAAGAGTCTTAGGAAGGAAGAATCTTCTAACCCTGGGTCCAGGTTTTACTGACGACCAGAAGGTGTGTGTGCACAACATAGACAAAAAGGGTTTGGTGGGACTTTAGAAGCATGTGTGTAACACGTGCCTCCATCCCTAATCACAAAGAACTGGAGAGGGGGTTTTATATGAGACCAATGACAGACAAAATAGAGTATAACCATTTTATTGTCCTAAACCAGGGGTAGGCAACCTGTGGCCCTCCAGCAGTTGTAGAACTACATTTCCCATGAGGCATTGCAAGGCTGACTGGTACAATTACACCCAGAGGCATGATGGGACTTGTAGTTTTGCAACAGCTGGAGGGCTGCAGGTTGCCTACCCCTGTCCTAAACAGTAGCATAATGCGATAAATATGAAAAAGACCATCTCATATATGTAAAAACATACATTTCATATATGTACAAACACGCATGGACATTATTAACCACTTCAGCCTCTGAAGGATTTCCCACATTAGGACCAGAGCACTTTTTGCGATTCGGCACTGCGTCGCTTCAACTGCCAATTGTGCGGTCGTGCGACGTTGTGTCCAAATTAAATTTGTGTCCTTTTTTGCCCTCTTGTATCCATACCTACCTTGCAAATGTCCTTCCTGTAAGCACTAGCAGCTCTGTAATACTCTGAAATCAGTGGGTTTCTCTCTTTGCTGGAACTCGGTGGGTGGAGTTGTGATGTCACAGGCCTCCCCACCCACCTCTATACTGAGAGATTGAGGAAGGAGGGAGAGGGGAGTGTAAAACTTTCTCTGCTCCGTGAAGGAGATAAGCGAATTGCTTGTCACTCACAAAGCAGGGCTGATCTGTATTTCCCTGTTAGTAGGACTTTCTCTTCCTGAAAAAAGATAAGGTCATTACTCACAGTTGTATTCACTCTTTGTGGCAAGACTGGGCACAGATGACATGGCATGCTATACTCTACCAGGCAGAATTATTTATTTATTTATTTTTTCTGGGTTTACATCCACTTTAAGTGGTTGAACACTGGGCACTTAAACCCCTTCCTAACCAGACCAATTTTCAGCTTTCAGTGCTCACATAAGAGGCATGGCGAGTTTTTTGAAGTTGCAATTTTTTCCCACAATTCTTTGAAAAATTACGTTTTTTTTTCTCCGTTTTTTTTCCCACAAAATTCTCATATTAACAGGTTATTTCTCACACCCAGCATATGCATACCACAAATTACATCCCAAAACACATTCTACTACTCCTGAGTATGGCGATACCACATGTGAGACTTTTACACAGCCTGGCCACATACAGAGGTCCAACATGCAGGAGGCGCCATCAGGCGTTCTAGGAGCATAAATTGCCCATTTCATTTCCTGGCTACCTCTTGCACTTTTGAAGATCCTGGAGCACAAGGACAATGGAAACACCCAAAAAATTACCCCATTTTGGAAAGTAAACACCCCAACGTATATTCTAGGAGGCACAATGAGTCTTTTGAACATGTCATTTTTTTTCCACAAGTTTTTGAAAAATGTGGAAAGAGAATGAAAACGCAAAAAAGTTGTCCATTCATACAATATTTCTAATACACAGCATGTACATAGCAAAAATTACACCCCAAAATTCATTCTGCTACTCCTTCTGAGTATGGCGATACCCCATGTGTGAGACTTTTACGCAGCCTGGCCACATACAGAGGCCCAACATGCAGGGAGCCCCATCAGGCGATATAGGGACATAAATTTCAAATCTAATTTGACTACTTATTACACTAGTGTGAGGCACTGTTGTGGTATGGATGGGCACTGTAGTGGCATGGATGTGTCATGGATGAGACATTTACCGCGATCCGTGAGACCCGGCGGTCACGGATGCTCCCGGGTGCGCACCATTCTGGGAGGACATTATAGTACGCCCTCCCAGAACAGTTGATCCACCTTGTGGCCGTGTTTCTATATGACATGGTTAAAGTGTGCAAGTGTACCTAGAAGAAGGCAAAGGTTAGTCACACCAAATATTGATTCGATTTCTCGATTTCCATTTTGTAAACTGATAAAAATAAACATTTAAAATATATATTTATGAAAGCATTCTTACTTTATAGCATTTGTTCAAACCTGCCTAAAACTATTGCACAATGCTCTGTATGGGCCAGCTTTACTCAGTTACACACCGGGGTGGGGGGGGGGGTACTTCACCTTTTGAGAGGAGTTCTGCTTTAAATATAAAAAGGCAAAAGAGATTAATATCACTTTAAGTGAACAGACATTCATAATAGACTTCCCTCTTAAGCATTTCATCCGGCCATTTTAAAAAGCTGTTCTACATTTATCCTTTATTATGAGCACAGTTCTGTCCGGCAGCCTTCCTCCTTACAATACTTTACTCCAATTAATGGTATTGTATCCTGCACAGCCCGCTACACCTCCCGAGAGCTACGCTTCTTGCTAAGCAGTTCTGAGTATTCTTTATTAATAAATCTCACCAAGTAGATGGCATGCACATTAGTCCAGAAATGAATGGAGTGTTGAATGAATAAAGAGCGCCGATGAATCTCTTTTTCCTTTAATTTAATAAGTGTGAAGGTTTTTCTATTTTTAAAAGACATTCAGAACACCAGCCACGTCCTCTCGATACATCGGTCTCTGTCACGCCAGAGACGTATTGCTAAGGAATGATCATCGTCTGGGCTGAGGATGGAGGATAGGAGCGCTGAGAGAGCCAATGACGAATTCACCACCAGTGGCCGGATTCCTATTAGAAGATTATCAGTTTGGAATGAAATGAATGACATTCGATGCTGGTGACCGGAAACAGAACGTTCACTCGTCTCATTGCTGCAACAATGAAGAAATGCTTTTATTATTTAAGGTGGAAGTATTTCCCTGATGGGTTTTACTTCCTCTGTTACCCTGGAAATGTAAAAGCATAATGGGCTAGTATGCATCGCATATTAGCCCATTATGTGCCACTTCCCTGCATTGGAAGCCAGCGATGTCCCCGCTCCAGGCCGCATCCATCTTCAGTCCCTCTTCCTTCCGGGGCCGCAATCTCCGGCTCTGTGACTGGCCGGAGTCGCGCGATGTCACTCCCGCGCATGCGCGTGGGAGCCTCCAGTCACGGCATGATCTCAGTGACGGAACGGCATGGAGGCTGTTTCTTCGCTGCACATGTGCCCGATGACGTGGGCACATCACAGTACGCTGCATATCTCCTAAACCGTGCAGGTTTGGGAGATATGCAGGGCACCTACAGGTAATCCTTATAGACTTACCTGTAGGTTAAAGTGGTTGTCACAGGTTTGACAACCACTTTAAAGGTTGAATAGATATTTTAGTATTATTTGCAGGGAAAAACTCACAAAGACAGACATCTGGCATGTATAAAACATTAGCGGGAGAAATATATCATCCACAAATATCCAAGGACATCATAAACTAGCAAGAAAGAACTATAGCCGTTCTTCAAATGCAACCTTAGGCAATAGATAAAACCATGTTTATCCACACAATTTATGATTATTGAAATGGGGAAAAAAGGTGGTATACACTCACCGGCCACTTTATTCGGTACACCTTGCTAGTACTGGGCTTCGTGGCATCGATGCAACAAGGTGCTGGAAACGTTCCTCAGAGATTTTGGTCCATAGTGACAATGATGGCATCACACAGTTGCTACAGATTTGTGGGCTGCACATCTATAATGTCAATTTTCCATTCCACCGCATCCCAAAGGGTCTCTATTGGATGAGATGTGGGGAGTGTGGAGGCCATTGGAGTGCAGCGACCTCATTGTCCAGTGGTGAGATGATTGGAGCTTTGTGACATGGTGCATTATCCTGCTGGAAGGAGCCATCAGGAGATGGGGACACTGCAGTCATAAAATGGTGGACATGGTCAGCAACAATACTCAGGTAGGGGGTGGTGCTTAAACGATGCTCAATTGGTACTAAGGGGCCCAAAGTGTGCCAAGAAAATATCCCCCACACCATTACACCACCACCACCAGCCTGAACCGGTGATACAAGGCAGGATGGATCCATGCGCCAAATTCTGACTCCACCATCTGAATGTCGCAGCTGAAATCCAGACTCGTCAGACCAGCCAACATTTTTCCAATCTTCTATTGTCCAATGTTGGTGATCCTGTGCCAATTGTAGCCTCAGTTTCCTGTTTTTAGCTGACAGGAGTGGCACCCGATGTGGTCTTCTGCTGCTGTAGCCCATCTGCTTCAAGGTTTAATGTGTTCGGCGTTCAGAGATGGTATTCCGCATGCCTTGGGTGTAACGAGTGGTTATTTGAGTTACTTTTGCCTTTCTATCATCTGGAACCATTCTACCCATTCTCCTCTGACATCGACAAGGCATTTTCCTCCACACAACTGCCGTTCACTATATATTTTCTTTTTCCTACCATTCTCTCTAAACACGAGAGATGGTTGTGTGTGAAAATCCCAGAAATACTCAGACTGGCCCGTCTGGCACCAACAACCACGCCGCGTTCAAAGTCACTTAAATCCCCTTTCTTCCTCATTCTGATGCTCGGTTTGAACTTCAGCAAGTCGTCTTCACCACGTTTAGATGTCTAAATGCATTGAGTTTCTGCCATGTGATTGGATGATCAGCACTTTTTGTTTCCAAGCAATTGAACAGGGGTACCTAATAAAGTGGCCGGTGAGTGTAATTATAGTTGATGTCAGACGGTTGAAATGGATGTGCACCTAATGATAGGTGTGGATGATGGTGTAAAAGAAAGATTAAGAAGGAAGGAAGACGGGAGAAACAATAAATAAAGGGATGAAAGAGGAAGAAAAATGAGGGGAGAGTGGTCTAGATTGGTGCCACCACTATAGAAATATGTGAAAAATGAAAGGAATGGAGGAAGAATGCATGGGGCGTTGAAATCCAGATAAATCCATGAAGGGGGTGAGGACTAATCAAATGGAATAGAGGAATCGTTCATTCTGTGATGTGCACAACCTGTGGGGTTGTTTGCTATTTGTTATATGTACACATGAAGTTTTCTACCTTTTCTCTTTTTTTTGGTCGGTGGTGATCGGGACTCTCTGGGCGGACTAGGGGCCTGCAGGTATATACCCAGAAGGGTCAATTTATTAAACGAATGTTGGGGTGGTATAGTCCACCTGATTTCAGGGGGAATATGTGCCCATTGCCGTTTCCTGTGCCATGACACTACAGTCACTAAAGGTGTTCTCCTGGAATGTCAGAGGTCTTAATTCTAAAATTAAGAGATCTTTAGTGTTTAACTATGTAAAGAAACATGCGCCTCATCTGATTTTCTTCCAGGAGACGCATCTGATTGGATCTAAGGTCCTGGCTCTGAAAAAGGCATTTGTGGCCCATACATTTCATTCCACATATTCGAACTACGCAAGGGGGGGTCACAATACGGATTGCTAAATCCTTGTGTTGTTCTATTGTAAACATAGTCACGGACCCCTTTGGGCGATATGTGATAGCGGTTCTAAATATAAATAATTCTATGTATACCTTTGTGGCGCTCTATGTCCCTCCCCCATTTTCTGCAATACTTTGGGACTCCATCATGTCAAAGGTACTGCAGGTGGCGGAGGGCCCATTACTGATTGCTCCCTTCCCACCCGGCTCATAATCCCCAACTGAATACGAGCTTTACCCCCAAACTGATAACAAATACTAGAAGGGAGTGCAGTTACACTTTCATCCAGAGAACGATAGCTGAAAAAAAAACCATCGAAAAAGAGAAACCGGAAAAGAAAAACGAGCACAATTCAATGCGAATACAAAATAATCATATGTGCCGGTCTCCGGCCAGCAATTATAATACACTGGTCAGCACTGCAGTACGTAAATATCTAGTCAGCCTCCTCCCCATGTCCTGTCCGCACCCCACAGAGCATACGATGGATCATTTCCCCCCAAAGGATGAGCAACAAAAGCCAAAATGACTGTCACAAAGTTCTGCTTAGTCTCCACAGTGGGGGTCCTGAGCCAGGTGAGAGAGAAGGACCTTAACTCTGACATAGGATTATACCTTAGTGTGTTAAGGGAATAATAAGACAGGGAAACCGAGGCATATCTTGTTAGGCAATATCCCCTCCATCCTCAGCTGTAGTGCCCAGAAATCCCCACCATATGATCCATGGTAAACTGGAAAGGCTATAAAGAAAGCCAAAGCATACAAAAACAGGAGAATAACAGAGCTTCCATACATATTAGACGTTAGACGTTGCAGTCTCAGTAGGAGCCTTAGAAGCAGAACAGGGAATGAATATAAAACGAAAAAAAAAAATTTTTGTTAGCATAGGTGCAGATCAAAAAGGAATTCTTGATATCACTGTATATCTCATGACTTTCCAATAGAGTCCAGCCAGCGGTCTGCCTCTGCAGGGGAGTTGAAGAACTGCACCTTATCCTGAGCCACCACTCTAAGCCTTGCTGGGTACATCATGCTATAGGGGAAATGCCTCTCTCTGTCGTTTCTTAATCCCCTGGAATGCAGCTCTTTGCTTTTGTGTTGATGCAGAGAAGTCTGGGAAAATCGAGATGATATTATTGTTGAACTTCAGGTCTGGGACATTTCTGGCCTTCCTGAGGGCCGCGTCGCGATCCCAGAAGTGCAATATTTTAGCCAATATAGGTCTCGGGGGGTATCCCGGTGGGAGGGGGCGCATTGGGACCCTATGGGCCCGCTCAATGGCAAATAACGGAGAGAAAGTTTCAGCACCCAGCATATTTCTCCTACGTTCACTGACAGACGCAGCTCTTCTTGACTTTGTGGGGTTTTATGTTCGTCTTACCAGAAGTTAACTAGGCAGGGAAAGAATTCAGCTGGCCCCTCCCCTGGGGGCCGTCCTCCTTTCCTACATTAAAACCCCCCCTCACAGAGGAACTCTCCAGTTTCAATGCCTAGTTTGCAAGGAGTTGACCTGGCTTCCCTATAGGGAACTGCGGTCCTATTGTGACCATTTTTTCTTTTTTAATTTTCTTTTTTTCTTTTTTCTGCAATCAAGATGATCTGCTATCAAGAAGCCGGTCGGGGCATCGAGAGTCTTGGTGATCTGTACTTTCCCCGACCTGGCCAACATGATGCGAAGCCGGCCCCAACACAGGGACCCGCCGCATCTTACCCGTTCCGTGCGGGTGGCCCGGGGCGAGATCCCCCATTTTGGTCCCCTTCCCGATTCGTTCGGCAGGGTGACCCTGGGCCTGCAGCGACCCCCCGCCAAGGGTGGCTACCGTGGCGTCGGACTGGTAAGTGAGCGCCCTGCCTCCCTCCCCACATGGGGAGTGAGAGGGCCCGACGTCCGCAAATGCGATTTTTTTTTCTCTGCTCCTGTAGCTGTCTGGGGTAGCCACCGGGTGGGGATCAGCCTCTCATCTTGCCCCCTGCCAGCCTCCACCCCCACTCCCCTGCCCAGCGCTGTACCTCCGTTCAGCCTTCTCGTCCAGCATCGCCATGCGGTCTTCGGCCGCCATTTTGCGGCGGACCGCCGCCATTTTGCCGCGGTGCGCCGCCATTTTGCCGTAGCCGCGGACATTTTCAGTCTATGGGGCTTTCCCTCTAGCGCTCGGAGCGGCCATAATCGGTACTGCAAGTTGCCTGAGAGGTGTGCTCACCCT
>BLSH010441602.1:162947-174032 GCA_018402905.1 Glandirana rugosa
TCCCCCCCCCCCCCCCCGCAGTGAGAGAACGGAGGTCCGTGTAAGTAAACACGGATCTCCCTTCTGACGGGGGGGGGGAGGGATGTGATCACAGGCTTCCTGTATATGGAAGCCATGATCACTCCCCTCCCCCAGCCAGCCCAGTCCCCATACAGTTAGAACACACTGAGGGAACACAGTTAACCTTTAGAGTGCCCCTCCAGGTTAACCACTTCACTGCCAAAGGCATTTACACAGTAATCAGTGCATTTTCATAGCAATAATCACTGTATAAATGCCAATCACCGCCAAATAACCCCATAAATGAATTCTCATCATTCGTAAACGCGGCGACTTTTGCGCAAATCAATCAATAAAAGTGGGTTGCGACTTTTTTTAACCAAAAGTTAGGAAGAATAGCCTATGAAAAATTATTATTATTTTTTTTTTATATACAACGGAAATTTAGTGGTGCTTTTTATCTGACCAGAGTGTAGTTTTAAGGCCTGCTCACACCCAGGTGATGCGACTTCAGGGGCGACTTTGCTAGGCGAATTATAAGACTTCAGCATGACTTCATGACTGGTGACTTTTCTGTGGCCTGATCTTGAAGGGGAACTCCACGCCAAATTAAAAAAAAAAAAAAACGGCATGGGTTCCCCTCCAGGAGCATACCAGGCCCTTCGGTCTGGTATGGATTTTAACTGGAACCCCCACGCCAAAAAAATCCATACCAGACCCTTATCCGAGCATGCAGCATGGCAGGCCAGTAAGGTGGGTGGGGATGAGTGTACCAGGCCACATGCCCTCAACATGGGAAGTTTGGGTGCTTTGGGGCAGGGGGGGGGCTCTGCCCATGTTGATGAGGACAAGGGCCTCTTGCCGACAACCCTGGCCGTTGGTTGTTGGGGACTGCGGGCGGGGGGCTTATTGGAATCTGGAAGCCCCCTTTAACAAGGGCCCCCAGATCCCGGACCCCCTACCCATTCACCTGAAAAAAGTGTCCAAAAAAAAAACCCACTACATAGCTTTTTCAAATATTTTATTAAATCAGCTCCGCCATCTCCTCACCAATCCCCCCCGACGTCTTCTATCTTCTGCTCTTTTGCTGCTGTCCTTTCCCTCATCTTCTCCCTCTGTCCTTCTTCCCATGTTGACACGACGTGATCTCCCGGACTTATGCTGTATGCGTGCTTTGCATTCACTTATATTGGCATGGGGTGGGGCCACCCGCTGACATCATTTGTAGGCCCCACCCCTTATGATGTCACACCCAATCATGCCTTGGGATGTGACGTCATAAGGGGGTGGGGCTGCCGAATGATGTCAGGGGTGGCCCCACCCCATGCCAATATAAGTGAATGCAGAGCGCGCATACAGCATAAGTCCGGGAGATCGCGTCGTGTCAACATGGGAAGAAGGACAGAGCTGTCAGCTGTTAGAGGAAGCCGATGTGGCAGGCAGACATTGCCGGTATACACAGAAATCAAAAGCGGCATAGGAACAGAATGATGTCACACACTGGTGGGGGGACTGGTGGGCTACGTGTTTCTAATTTCATTAAATAAAAGGAGATCCAGACAGGCTTAGGGTGTCAAACTGGCGCCCTCCAGCTGTTGCGGAACTTCAAGTCCCATCATGCCCGACATGCTTGTAACTGTCAGCCTTGCAATGCCTCATGGGACTTGGAGTTCTGCAACAGCTGGAGGGCCAAAGGTTTGACACCTGTGGGCTAGATTATGTTAGATTGATGACCTCCAGCTAGAGTTTTGGCATGCCACAAATTCTAATGCACATTGCAAGAAGCTCACAGTGTGCAGTAAAATCAGAGGAAGCCATTTCCGTCCAGGAGAGGAGCCGGTGCAAGACTAAAGGGAAGGCTGGAGATCAGCTTTCAGCAGGGATGCTAACACATCCCCATATATACCACTAGAGGGAGAGTATACTTTATCTCTGTATGAAATACAATTCGGAAAATATTAACCACAAGGTAGTAAAATGTGAAAATCCGATCAAAACGTTCTTTCAGGCTAATTACCCAATATGCGTCTCTCAGAAAATGCACGGCACCAGCAATAAGGTTTAAATGTAATTTATTTGACCCCAGGATCTCTGTGCGTGCTCAGACAGGAAAAGTAATATACTTGTACATTTGGATCAATAAATCTGAGTGGTAAATAATAGAGAATGCAGAGGATTGATGCATCATGTAAACAGGATGTGACAGATCGCTTCTGCTGCGCGCACGGCACACAGCCTGTAATTGAGGGGCTCTCACGCAACCGTTCGCTGTACCGCCGTCCTGATGTACAGATGTAGCCGGCAGCTGTGTGACGCGAACCAGATTGAATGCATTAAAGGTGAACTCCGCTCGGACTAAACCAGCCAGTGTAATGAAGTGCTCAGGACCTACAACTGGAGAGACACCTTCACTAATAATTCAGCACCAAGCTATACACAGTGGGGCAAAATTGTAAAAATGAATATGGGTAAATATGCAGCGCTAATTGGAATAACTGATCACGTGTATACTATAGATTCCCTCCTATATACACATCAACAAAATATATCAAGCATAAGCAATAAAGTGCAAACAGTGAATATAGCATACATCTGAATAAAAAAACTTTTGTTAACCACTTCAGCCCCGAAAGGATTTACCCCCCACCCTTCCCGACCAGAGCACTTTTTGCGATTCGGCACTGCGTCATTTTGACTGACAATTGCGCGGTCGTGCGACGTTGTAACCAAACACAATTGGCATCCTTTTCCCCCCCACAAATAGAGCTTTCTTTTGATGGTATTTGATCACTTCTGCGGTTTTTATTTTTTTGTGTTATAAACAAAAAAAGAGCGACAATTTTGAAAAAAAACTATATTTTTTGCTATAATACATATCCAAAAAAAATATAAAAAACAAATTTATTATTTAGTTTGGGCCAAAATGTATTCTTCTACATATTTTTGGTAAAAAAAAATCGCAATAGGCGTATATTGATTGGTTTGCGCAAAAGTTGCCGCATTTACAAACCATGAGAATTCATTTCTGGTGGTTTCACTATTCTTTTTTTTTTTTTTTAACTAGTAATGGCGGCGATCTGCGATTTTTATCAGGACTGCGACATTGCCAACAGATCGGACATTTTTAACACTTTTTTTTGGCACCATTGACATTTAAACAGCCATCAGATCTAAAAAAAAAAAAAACACTGATTACTGTATAAATGTCACTGGCAGTGAAGGGGTTAACCTGCAGGGGGCAATCAAGGGGTTAACTGTGTTCCCTAGGCGTGTTGTAACTGTGTGGGGGCTGGGCTGGCAGGGGCATCACTGATCTAACTGATCCCGATTTACAGGGATCAGTAGATCACTGTCATTCCTGCTTGACAGAATGGGGAACCGCTGTGTTTGCATCGGCGGCTCCCCATTCTTCATCTCTAACAGGCGATCATGGGTCTCCGGCGGGCATAGAGTCTGTCCAACCCGTGGCCACACTCAGAGCCCGCAGCGTGCCCGCCCACTGCCTGCGCAAATCGCTGTCTATAAATGGCCATTCGCGGTATCGTGCCACTTTGCTGCTGTAAAAGTACGCAAGGCCGTCGGCAAGTGGTTAAAAAGCTTGTGAACCATGTGCAAAAGTGATTGTTATAATCGCATTGATTTCTCCTTATAATATCATATGAGTGAGATGGCAATGTTGTTTCCAAAGTTCAGATAGAGAAAAACCTCTATGGGTCCTCTGTGAGTTACTGCAAAGATCTCATGTGCGGACAAGTCAACCACCTCCATTAGAGGGGCTTACCGGAACTTGTGGGCCCAAAAGAGCTCATGCCCAATGTGTCAGCAAGGCTTGACGGTGTATGACCACCGATGTATAAAGATGATATGCCACTTGGTTCTGGATACACCTGGAAAATCTCCCTCCATATATAATGCCACTTATGTTGATAGATCAGGGGCCGATAACCTTCAGGGTGGAAAGTGTCTTCGCCATACGCTTACAACACCATGTGGCCAAAAATAAAGCAGATACTCCACATAGTGTAAAATTGTATGAATAAAAATTTATTGGTATAAAACAGGAACATTCACATTTTTGTTGAATGCATAAATGGATTACAGGAATATTCCAATGGATAAAATCCATCAAGCAATGGCGTCTGTGGGGCACCCTCCAACGCGTTTCGTCTTAGACAACCCAGGCCTCGATTTGCTCTTCGAAAGAGACTTTTTAAGCACTTTATTATTTGCACATTTGGTTATAACATTTTTAGTATTATCAATTGGTAAATGGTTAATATAGCACAAGGCTCTTCATTATTAATTTAAAAACAATTTATAATTAATACTATAAGTAATAGACAAGAGCACTGGGAGGAGCATGTGCTGTATATTTTGTATTAAACAAACATGTTCTACTTCCCACCTCTGTGCAGTTGGTTTTGCACATAGCAGCCTGGATCCTCCTCTTCTCGGGTCCCTCTTCTGTTCTCCTGGCCCTTCCCTCTTGTCGAGTGCCCCCTCAGCCAGTAGATTGCTAAGGGAGCACCCAAGCCGAGTCTGAGCTCTGTGGGCCTATTCAGACACAGAGCCCCGCCCCCTCTCCCCTGATTGGCTGTCTGACTTTGACAGCAGCAGGAGCCAGTGGCGCTGCTGCTGTGTCTCAGCCAATCAGGAGGAGTGTCCCGGACGGCTTAGACATTCGTGAACATCGCTGGAGAGAGATGGGGCTCAGGTAAGTATTAGGGGGTGCTGGGGGGGGCTGCTACACACAGAAGGTTTTTTATCTTAATGCATAGAATGCACCTTCTGCCCTTACAACCCCTTTAACCACTTCAGCCCCGGAAGTATTTACCCCCTTCCTGACCAGAGCACTTTTTGCGATTTAGCACTGCGTCGTTTTAACTGATAATTGCGCGGTCGTGTGGCGCTATACCCAAACAAAATTGACGTCGTCTTTTTTTTCCCACACAAATAGAATTTTCTTTTGGTGGTATTTGATCACCTCTGCGGTTTTTATTTTTTGCGCTATAAATAAAAAAAAAGTGACGATTGTGGAAACATTTTTTTTTTACTTTTTTGCTATAATAAATATCCAAAAAAAAAACAAATTCATCAGTTTAGGCCAAAATGTATTCTACATATTTTTGGTAAATAAAATCACAAAAAGTGTTTTTCGCAAAAGTTATCGCGTCTACAAACTATGAGAATTGATTTATGGTGTTTGTATTATATTTTTGTTTTTTACTGGTAATGGTGGCGATCTGTGATTTTTTTTTTTTTTATCAGGACTGTGATATTGCGGCGGACAGATCGGAAACTTTTGACACTTTTTTGGCATCAATGACATTTATACAGCGATCAGATCTAAAATAGCCACTGATTACTGTGTAAATGTCACTGGCAAGGAAGGGGTTAACACTAAGGAGGCGACCAAGGGGTTAAATGTGTTCCCTCACTGTGTTCTAACTGTGTGGGGGGATGGGCTGGCGGGGACATGACAGATCTGAATGATCCCGATGACAGGGATCAGTAGATCACTGTTATGTCCCCTGACAGAACGGGGAACTGCCGTGTTTACATCGGCTGTTCCCCGCTCTTCCTCTGTATTAGGCGATCGGGTCCACCCGACCCACGGCCACACTCACGCAGCATCGCACTTGCCCACAAGCTGTGGCTGTGCGAAACACCGTCTATATATGGCGATTCGCGCAGCGCTGCCACTTTGCAGCAGTAAAAGTATGTGACGCGGTCGGGAAGTGGTTAAGTACTGTAGTTTGGTGCCATTCCACAGGCATACGCAATTGTAAAGTGTGACATGTTTGGTATCTATTTACTTGGTGTAACATCTTTTGCATTTTACAAAAAAAATGGGTATTGTGAAAACTGGTGCGCAAAAACCTATAATTTTATTCTGACAACAACGCTGCTGTCCAAAGGTGTCTCGGTTGCTCCTTCATTCAGAGTGGGGGCACTCTAATAGAAGAAGTGTGTTACTGGTCAGATCAATGGGTGAAAACAGAAGAAAGCTTTGAAAACAAATGCAGCCACCACATCTAATGATTGGTAAATGGCAATCTATAAAATTTTTGGTTTTGGGTTTAATACCACTTTTAATGGGCTGCTTGCAGGAAGCACCTGGCTAGGGTTGTATAAACAAATGCCCCATTGGCAGCATACGGGCATCAGCGTCCGTATGAATGAGGCCTTGTTCCTGTATACTCCGCTCCAACAGGGCCCCTCACATGGACTATTTTGCGGTTTTTGTTAGCATACTATTTACTAATATGAAAGGCTGTATGCAGATATGTTCAGGGGACAGACCCAAAGTAGATCTAAACCCAATCGCTGAAGTCTCATATTGGCTTTAAAGGGTAACTCCACTTTTGTGGGAAGAAAAAACATCTACAATTGCTGCACAAGCCATGCTGTGATTTAAGGTTGTTACTTTTCAATCTTCAGCCGCTCTTATTTTCTGTAAAATTCAATGCAATATGGCAACCTTGAGGCGCTGTACTGAATGCCCCCCCTCAATAAAGTAATTTCCTGATTTTGTGATTGGCTCACTGTTTTTCCCAGAAGTTTGCTCTAAGATACAAGTCAAGATTTTAGGCATCGAAAAATCAAAATGAAAAGGAAACAAAAAATCCAAAGTAAGATTCAATGTGGAACCACAAATCCCAGAATCAAGCTGAAGAGTCCACGTGAAAAAGCTGGTCCATCAACTGTGTGTCTGTGACAATCCCTCCACCAGCTTACCAAAACGGGTGGACCCCTGAATCACCAGGAAGTCAGTAGCGCTTGTCCCCACTGGGGAAAATGATGGTTCGCAGAAATCCAGACAATCCAAAGAGCCCAATGGACATATGGAAGATAAAAGGAATCTGAGTGCTCTGTGCTATTTTCCAATTAAAGATTTATTTATAAAGCTGGCGCACTCACATTATGTTCACAGTAAAACAGCATAAAAGAAACGGAGACAGCATGGCCAGCTCCGCACATGGCTGGATGGCAGCAGGTGACGTCCGCAGCGTAGCTCCTCCCCCCCCCCGTACGCGTTACGTCTTACGGGACTTCATCAGCAGTGTGGAGCTGCAGCGTCACCCGAAGTTTTATACCGGCCAATGGTTGCCAGGGAGGTGGCAGGAAACCGGAAGCTGCGGTTCCTCGATTACGCTCGTGTCTTCAGTGGGAACTTGCAAGCCATCCGTGAGCCAGCATTAATATACCTAAAAGGATTTCTATCATTACCAAGAAGAAAGGCAATATACTGGCCTCATGAGAATGTAATAAAATTGGAGCTGAACTCAGCAAGCAATTTATACCTGTGCTATGGGTACGATTAAAACTATGAGCTGCTGGTGTGACAGAAAAAACCTTTTGAACAATAAGCAGTAGAGTGATACCGCGCTCATAAATAAACAAATGTAATTAATGCATGGAAAACATTTTCATAAACTTAAAGTCCATAAAGGTGCTGTGTGCTCAAAAAGGCAAGGTGATGTAAGAAGTGTGCACTGCCACTGGATCACATGCTGGTCCAAATACAGTTTCAGGAGATGTCTTCCGTGGCAAATGCCTCCACCAGGCACCTGTGACACCCCGCACTTACCGGAACGCTGTGACCCCCCCCCCCCCCGTCACAGAGGTCAAAGCCGCCTTGCAGGAGCCATCCAACCAACATCAACCTTTTACTCTACGCTGCACGTCCATATACCGTCTCCAAGGATGGAAAGGTGGGGTTATAGGTGAAAAAAAGGAGACGGGTGCTCCAATCGTGGGGTATGTCAGGCGTTTATTAAATTGCACAAAATCCATAGACGAATAGTCCGTAAACAGTAAAAAAGAAATTGGCAAAAAACAATCAGGTCGTGGGCTGAATGAGGAAGCAGGAGACGCCGATTGCGCTCCACCTGCGTTCCTCCGAGTAGAAATGACGCGTGCCACTGCCTGCCACCCGACACAGCGTTTCGTCAACAGCGTATTGACGTCATCAGGGGTCGTTATACTGACCTCATAAATCCTCTGACAAGCAGCTAAACTTTAATATAACTAAAATATGACTTAAAAAGAATTATTTAGGAACTAGATGGCAATCTAGTTACTCATATAAGACGTCTCTACCCGCATGCCATCCTACATACATATAATCCATTATGTAAAACATAACACACTAATAAGAAAATAAAATACAATAATGAACCAACCTAATAATAAAAATTGTGCTACTTAAATACCAAGCAGAAAAAAACACACAATTATTTTTCTGAAATAAAGCAATTGAGATGAAACTCAACATTTAACCCTTCCGGGGACATAACCTTGGTTTCATATATCCAAAAAGTCTCTTACTCAAGCGACGGATGACGTTACCTCCTCTCCAGTGTCTATTAACTTTTTCTAGCCCACAAAATCTAAAGTATTTAGGATCTTTATTATGGTAATTAAAATATGACTTAAAGTAGAACTATGGTCAAAATGGAGAAATCAATATGTTATGCAACTATACAGTCTGTTAAACATGTCACTGATTGTTTTGCAAAAGGATGTTGAGATCTCTACCTTGTCCCCAGCTCTCATGTGCACTTTCTTTAGTGAGGTGACAACTTTACTTCCTGGTTTTCGAATTACCTGTGTTGAACACCTGCTGTCCCCATTTGCGTCTATCTCTCTGCAGAAAACGTCCTGACATCACGGGGGAGGGGCTCTTGTATCACATGGGAAGCTGAGGGATTTCATTCTACACAGAATCCTGATTGGGCTCCGCCCACGCCCGCACATGAAGCCCCGCCCACTCCAACCTATGCCCATCCTTTGCCCGCCCATTGCTTTAGCCAGGGGTAGGGAACCTGCGGCTCTCCAGCTGTTATAGAACTACATTTCCCATCATGCTTCTGGGAGTAATTGTATCCATCAGCCTTGCAATGCCTCATCTGAAATGTAGTTCTACAACAGCTGGAGAGCCACAGGTTCCCTACCCCTGTGACCTAGACCTAGCTTGTCTGTTCTGAGTTGTGCTGTTTTACATAGCACACACCCAGCTATTGATTGGCAAATGGGTGTGTTATGTAAAATAGACTGAGCATCATAGAAGGCTTGGAGGACTGATAGATAGACAAGACAAGCTATTTCACTGACAGGAAATGACATCTGAGCTCTGCTCAACTCCTCCCATCATCATTACTTGTATACAGCAAAGCAGGACTGCTGGAGGGGTTTATAGACCAGAATTGCAGTATATGGTAGGAAAATAATCATTTCAGTTATTATGTTTATTACCCTGTGTAACTTTCAGGTCTTTATATGAGGATTTACTAAAATATGTATGTTGCCTTTAGTTGTACTTTAAAAAGAATTCCAGTATGTTGGCAGGACCTCTAGACCTTTGAGCGTGTGCATTGGGGAACATAAAGAAAGGTCTTAGATCACATAGTGTATCTAAATCATAATAGAGATCCGTAATGCAGCTGATCACAGATTGGGGTAAAGAGTTGATCAGCGACCCTTTACCACGTGATCAGTTGTGTCCAATCATAGCTGATCACAATGTAAACACAAGCCGGTTATCGGCATTCCTTTCCTCACGCTGACAGGAGAGCCAATAACCGGCTTGTGTGAAAGGGACATCTACACTGATAATCAGGGCAGTCCCACCAGTGCTGCCAATCAGTGCCACCTATCAGTGCTGCCTACCAGTACCTCCTCATCAGTGCCACTCATCAGTGCTGCCTACCAGTGCCTTCTCATCAGTGCCACCTATCAATGCTGCAGCCCATCAGTGCAGCATCATCAGTGCATATCAGTGCCCATCAGTGAAGGAGAAAAATTACCTGTTTGCAAAATTTTATAACAAATTATGAAAGTGTTTTTTTTTTTTAAAAAAAATTTCAATCTTTTTTCGTTTATTTAACAAAAAATAAAAAAAAAACCCAGTGGTGATGGAATACCACCAAAAGAAAGCTCTATTTGTGTGAAAAAATGTTAGAATAGTCAAATAGGTACAGAGTTGCATGACCGCACAATTCTCATTCAAAGTGTGACAGAGCTGAAAGCTGAAAATTGGCCTGGGCAGGATAGGGTTAAAAGTGCCCAGTAGGCAAGTGGTTAATGCATAGAATGTATTAAGTTAAAAAAAAAAACCTTGAGGCTTCAGAACCACTTTAAAATTAAGATGTCAATGCAATTTCTAAAGTTTTCAATCTTTTTAAGTTCATAAAGTTTAGTAAAAATACCTGCGATCCTGACATGGAGGTCCTTGTTCACGCACTTCCTGTTGAGTTATGTTTATGGGCTGGTAGTGTCTATGATTGTGACATTGAACACCTTTTAGTTCTGTTCTGTTTTGATTCGATGTTTCATGTTTTGCAGTGGAGTGTCCCGTATGTGATGTTGGCATTCCGGAGCAATATATTAACAAGCATTTGGACAGCTGTCTGACCAGAGATGAGAAGAGAGAGAGTCTGCGCAGGTAAGGCATCAATTCATCAAATGTCTGTCTCCAATAAATCCATGTGTGATAGTGTTTGAAAGCTCCCCTAAACGTCCCTAATGTCTAAACCAGCTTTAATCTTTTTAACATGGAAGACCCCTTAAAACAACTGTGATGATCAGTGGGAAGAATGCTCCTTACATTGGTGGTCAGTGGGAAGAATGCTCCTTAGATTGGTGATCAGTGGGAAGAATGCTCCTTACATTGGTGATCAGTGGGAAGAATGCCCCTTACATTGGTGATCCGTGGGAAGAATGCTCCTTACATTGGTGGTCAGTGGGAAGAATGCTTCTTACATTGGTGATCAGTGAGAAGAATGCTCCTTACATTGGTGGTCATTGGGAAGAATGTTCCTTACATTGGTGGTCAGTGGGAAGAATGCTCCTTAAATTGGTGGTCAGTGGGAAGAATGCTCCTTACATTGGTGGTCAGTGGAAATAATGTTCCTTACATTATCAGTAAGTGGGAGGAATGTCATTCATAAAACTTAAAAAGATCATCGTGGTTATTGTGTTAGTGGTTACATATGAGATGTAGGAATTGCCCCTTGCTCAAGGGACCAC
Source organism: Glandirana rugosa (assembly GCA_018402905.1). Classification (NCBI taxonomy): domain Eukaryota; kingdom Metazoa; phylum Chordata; class Amphibia; order Anura; family Ranidae; genus Glandirana; species Glandirana rugosa. The sequence goes on from BLSH010441602.1 coordinate 173,979, forward strand.
TGGCAACCTTCAGAGGTACCCCAGGGGTTCCACAGAATCTTGGTTCAGTAATGC
>BLSH010441602.1:242306-252331 GCA_018402905.1 Glandirana rugosa
CGATCTTCAGCGTTCTGACGATATATGACGACTACTCTTTTACATAAATCGTCAAATATAAATGATGTTATTAACGTAAAGGTACAAGACACATGACACCCTCTCGTCTATATCACTGACGTCCGACTTTTGACGGAATCACACTTTCCCGAGATTGTCGGTATAAAACATTATTTTTTATCGCGGTTTCATTACTTTAAGTATAAAAGTAAAACTAAAGTTCTGAAAAAAAAAAGTAGCAAGATCGTCCTTGTTCCTTATTCTAATCGTAAATGTAAACGTCCGAACGAACTAAACGGATGTATACAACGTAAGAAGTCCCCATAAATAAAAAAAAAGTCTTGAAATCAAAATGAAAATATGAATTTCATTACTTTGGCGCTATTTTTTATTACAAAATATGGCTGTTAGAGCCCTTTCACACTAAGGCAGTTTTCAGCCTGCAGTCACTATATCTGCTCTCCCACAGTACACAGAACATGGAAATGCAATTATTGTAGTAAATATAAACTGCTAAATACATTTTCTCATCAGCAGTATATAGCAGTCTTGCGACTTCTAGCAGTGTCTGGTTAAAGCTTGTAGGAGGAGTTTTCATTCTCCTCTGACTGTCCTATGAGGCTGCATGACCCCTGACCCTCTGTCTGGACAGTGCTGATTGGCCCTGTGCTGATGCACCCTCCCAAAAAAAAAACTCTCTCGCAATACACACCAAACTGAACATGTGAAGTGTGCCCCCGAGGCCTTGTTCAATCAGCAGATGGATTGGAGACAGTAAAAGAAAAGGAGAATCGGAGCAGACAGGATCAAACAGCCTTTTTACACAATGCATTAAAGAAGTTATAAAGTCAGAAGGTTTTTTTTTTATCTTAATGCATTGTATGCATTAAGATAAAACATATTTTGTGTTCCCCCCCCCCCAGCACTCCCTAATACTTACCCTTCTCTCTCCAGCGATATCCACGAATGTCTAAGCCATCCGGGACACTCCTCCTGATTGGCTGAGACACCGCAGCGGTGCCCTTGGCTCCCACGGCTGTCAACCGATTGGGGGGAGAGGGGACAGGGCCCGATCAGGGCTCCATGTCTAAATGGACACACAAAGCTCTGACTTGGCTGGGGTGCCCCCATAGAAAGCTGCTGGCTAAGGAGGGCACTCGATAGGAGGGAGGGGCCAGGAGCAGCAAAAAGGGACCCGAGAAGAGAAGGATCTGGGCTGCTCTGTGCAAAACCAACTGCACAGAGGAGGTAAGCATAACATGTTATTTGAAAAAAAAAAAAGAGCCTTAACAATCACTTTAACCCCTTAGGTTCCACAGTGAGTATAACAAGCATGCTGTACTGTATATACAGACTGATATTACTGTTGTGGGTTTAGTAACACTTTAATGCATTAAAGCAGAGTTCCACCTTATTAAAAGTCAGCAGCTACAAAAAGTGTAGTGCTGACTTTTAATAATCAGACACTCGCCTGTCCCAGGCTCCAGCGATGCGGCCGCCTGAAGCCCCCCCTCTTCTTTTCCTCCTCTGTTCGGCACTGGCATCACAAGTGTGGGCCAAAGCCGGGCACGCACTGCTCATGCGCGAGCCGCGCCACACTTTGTGAATGGCCGGCGGATCTTCTGTGACCTGTTACGTGTCGCAGACGATCACCAAGGGGGGGGGGGTGAACTTCCTTCCTGTGCCGCGGAGCCAGAGGAGGAAGTGCAGGTGGGAACCTGTGAAAACAGGGTCCCCGCTGCCCCCCCAAAAAATGACATGCCAAGGGGGTCACCTTCCCTTAAAGCGGAAGTTCCACTTTTGGGTGGAATTACGCTTTTAGGTAAAAAAACACCTGCATGCAGCTCCCCTGTATACATACCTGAGCCGATCTAGATCCAGCAATGTGCACAAGCGCAGTGGCTCTCTCTTCACTGGACAGAAAGGCAGCAGCGGGAGCCATTGGTTTCTGCTGCTGCCAATCAAAGCCAGTGAGGAGGGAGCAGGGGACCAGGCCAAGCCGCACTGTGTGTGCGTGTCAGAGCTGGCCCTGGAGCGAGCACACGAGTGCCCCCAAAGCAAGCTGCTTGCTATGGGGGGCCATTAGCAGGAGAGGGGGCCAGGAGCGCTAGCAGAAGTGAGGGGGACTGGGGGTGCTCTGTGCAAAACCATTACACAAAGGAGTTAAAGCGGTAGTAAACCCATGCATTTAACAGGTTAAAAACCAGTCACATTTCACTCCCATTGGTTGTGCTCTAAACCATACTGTCAAACCATCCAATGGCTGGTGTCATAGCTGATCACATGTGCAGCATCATGGCAGTTGTAGATTAAACAGAGGCCAAGATGGCAGCTTCGTTGGCTGAAAATGATAGGAGGGTTTACTACCACTTTACGTTAGGACATGCTTATTACAATAAATGGCCTTTAGAATCACTTTAATCAGTTTGAAAAAAATGCAATAATTTAGAGGGTTGATGTTAAATTTAACCTCTTCACGCCTGCTGCACACACATATGCGGCCCTGTGTAAACCACTTACCGCGCTGAGAGCGCGCTCCCAGCATGGTAGCCGATGGTTACCGTAAAGCTCCCGATGCATACTAGCGATAGGGAGCTTTCCAATCATGTTTTAATATTCATTTCAGCAGGACATTTTTTTTTTTCCTAGCAGCAACAAGAAAAAGATTTACAATCGCATTTGCAAACATGATTGATTTGCCTGAGTATATAAACCACTTCCCATCCGGGCCAATTCTGCCACTTCACTCCTACATGTAAACATAATTTTTTGCTAGAGAATTACTCAGAATCCCCCCAAACATATGTTTGTTTTTATTTAGCAGAGACCCTAGAGAATAAAATGGCGGTCATTGCAACTTTGTGTCACACGGTAATTGAGAAAAAAAAAAACAATTTCATTAATTTAAAAAAAAAAAAAAAAAACACTAGTTTCCCAATTTTTGTTTGTATAATGTGAAGATGATGTTCCGCCAAGTAAATTGATACCCATCATGTCACGCTTTAAAATTGCTCACGCTTTGGTACTTAAAAATCTCCATAGGCGACGCTTTAAAATTTTTTACAGGTTACCGGTTTAGAGTTAGAGGAGGTCTTGTGCTAGAATTGGTGCTCTCGCTCTAACGCACGCGGCGATACCTCACGTGTGATGTGAACGCCTTTTACATACACGGGCGCGACTTGCATATGCACTCGCTTCTGTATGCGAGCTCACTGGGACAGGACGCTTTAATTTTTATTTTACTTTTCTATTTTTATTTTTACACTTTCTGTTTAATTTTTTTTTTATCACTTTTTTTCCTATTACAAGGAATGTAAATAACTTGAAACCCCCAATGGGTGGGATTTTAAAGGCAATAGACACCACCGATTTTCTAAAATTAGTATTTATTTTCAAAGTATAAAATACATGGGGAACTACCCAACATAGATGTGTTCCACTGCAACTAAAAAGCAGCAGTCATGACATACAAAACATATCGGTACATAGGTAGCAAATGTAATTGTCAGAATTGTAGAAGTTCCAAGAAAACTGCAACAATACTTTCTCCAGTACCCATGTAAACATCCCTTGTAATAGGAATAGTGCGTGACAGGTCCTCTTTATGGAGAGATCTGGGGTCTATAAGACCCCAGATCTCTCCTCCAGGCTGGAAAGACTGAGATAACAAAAAAACCCAGTCTCTGTCTTTCCAGCCGAGTCCCCAGTGTTTACTTCTGCCGGCACAGACGTGACATCATAAGGTTGCCCCCAAGCCTCCGAGGATCATAGAGATGACTGGGGACCATCTGGTTACCAGAAATCTCTATGGCTAACTTCTGGCGGCGACCGATCCGTTCTCAGGCTCGCCGATCGCAGGGGCGCGCCAGGAGAAGCACCGAAGGGGGAAGGACGTCCCCTCCCGCCGTCTGCAAGAAAGATCAAGCGGCTGAACTGCAGCTATGCTTGTTCTTACGGTGCACAGAATCACCGGCCGAAGTTGCACCCATCATTCAGATATCCTCAGTCCAGGAGGTCACATGATGGTACCTTGGGCGGGAAGTGGTTAAAGGCTCCATGGCTGAAAGAGTTGGTGGTTGTGTTTTTTTGGTTTATTTTTATAGACCGGCTTCAATGATTGCTCATATCTGTGCAGATCAGATTCCCTCACACATAACTCTACATTACGCCATAAATATTTACTGTACATGAGGAGTCTGCCGAGTTCCATCAATTTCCCAGCAGAGTAACAGAATGTTCACAGAGTGTTTACTGAACTTTGCAAATTTCTTGGGAGTTGGATACCTTCCACATCCACCGCAATTGTGAACATAACCTTAGTGCAATAAAAAGAACATTGAGCTGGAAGTATAGAGAATATTTATCATGGAGTTATAGGACATTCTCTTATTCTTCTTCTTTTGTTTCTCCTAACAAATGCAGTTCTGGACAGAAACGGAGGCCCATCGCCAAAGTGGTGTACAACCTTCTATCAGAACGAGACCTACGGAAAAGGATGAAAGAGGTCGGCCTGTCCACTCACGGCACCAAGCAGCAGATGATTCGGCGACACCAGGAATATGTGCAGATGTACAATTCACAGTGCGACTCGCTAAATCCACAATCAGGTATGGCGGGATCCTTGTTTTACTAGTTGCAGCAAATGAAGTATCCCTTCAACCCTTTGGCTGCCAGAGCTCTTTTTTTTTTTTTTTGGACACGTTTAAAACATCATTTTAGGCCTGAAGATTACATAAAACCCCCAAACTTTATTTATTTTCTGAAAGCGAACACACTAGAGTAGGGGTGTCAAACTCTAATTTAATTGCGGCCCGCATCAGCAGTATGGTTACCCTCAAAGGGCCGGTTGTATCTGGGGTGAGCTACGTACAGAGTGCAGAGTTCAGGACTACGCTATGTAGAGAGTGCAGTTCAGGACTACGCTATGTACAGAGTGCAGAGTTCAGGAGTGCACTATGTACAGAGTGCAGAGTTCAGGAGTACGCTATGTACAGAGTGCAGAGTTCAGGACTACGCTGTGCACTATGTACAGAGTGCAGAGTTCAGGAGTACGCTATGTACAGAGTGCAGAGTTCAGGAGTACGCTATGTACAGAGTGCAGAGTTCAGGAGTACGCTATGTACAGAGTTCAGGAGTACGCTATGTACAGAGTTCAGGAGTACGCTATGTACAGAGTTCAGGAGTACGCTATGTACAGAGTTCAGGAGTACGCTATGTACAGAGTTCAGAGTTCAGGAGTACGCTATGTACAGAGTGCAGAGTTCAGGAGTACGCTATGTACAGAGTGCAGAGTTCAGGACTACGCTATGTACAGAGTGCAAAGTTCAAGAGTGCTTTACATACACAGTCCAGGGGTACAGAGTGCAGTGTTTAGGGGTGCACTGTCCACCATTTGTAACCCCAACACCCCCCCCACGCGCACACACACACACACACACACACACACACACACACACACACACACACACACAAAGCTTTCTCGCATTTTTCACCCACCTGGCCCGGCTCTAATACCTCCCTGTGTAGGTGCCTCTGTTAGATCCAGGAGCCGCTAAGGGCAAATCTGTTCCTTGTAAACACAGAAGGCTTCTGTGTTTAACCACTTGCTGACCCTATTACGTAGATATACGGCGGCAAAGTGGCTCCGCTGCGCAGATCGCTGTCTATAAACGGTAGCCGAGGGGCGCACTCTCATGCCCGCCACGCGCTCCGTGAGTGGGGCAGCGGGTCCAGTGGACTCTATGTCCACCGACGACCCGCGATCGCCTAGTACAGAGGAAGAATGGGGAACCGCCGATGTAAACACGGCGGTTCCCCGTTCTGACAGGCGGCATGACAGTGATCTACTGATCCCTGTAATCGAGATCAGTTAGATCTGTTCTGCTCCTGCCAGCCCAGCCCCCATACAGTTAGAACACACACGGGGAACGCAGTTAACCCCTAGATCGCCCCCTACAAGTTAACCCCTTCCCTGCCAATGACATTTACACAGTAATCAGTGGCTATTCTTTAGATCTGATCGCTGTATAAATGTCAATGGTCCCAGAAAAGTGTCAAAAATGTCCGATCTGTCCGCCACAATATCGCAGTCCCGATAAAAATCGCAGATCGCTGCCAAAAAGAAAATAGTAAAAACGTCATAAATCAATTCTCATAGTTAGTAAACACGGCAACCTTTGCGCAAACCAATCAATATACGCCGATTACGTTTTTTTTTTTTTTTTACCACAAATATGTAGAAGAATATATTTTGGCCTAAACTGATGAATACATTTCTTTATTTTATATATTTTTTGGGTTATGTATTATAGCAGAAAGTAAAAAAATATTATTTTTTTTTGCTTCACAATTGTTGCTCTTTTATTTTTAGCGCAAAAAATAAAAATGCAGAGGTGATCAAATACCACCAAAAGAAAAAACTATTTGTGGGAGGAAAAAGGGATGTCAATTTTGTTTGTGTACAATGTCGCACGACTGCGCAATTGTCAGTTAAAGTGACGCAGTGCTGAATCGCAAATAGTGCTCTGGTCAGGAAGGGGGTAAATCCTTCCGGGGCTGAAGTGGTTAAAAGTGACAGCGAGGAGCAGGAGTAGAGGATGAGAGGCAGAGGCTGCAAAACTGAATTTGAGGTCTGCCTGGAGGGCCAGATTCGGCCTTCGGGCCTATGTTTGACATATGTGCCCTAGAGAAGACAATAGGGTCAGTTCCAATTTTTTATGTCAGTTGATATTAACGCAAAGGTCTAGGAAACGCAAACTTTCAGTAAAAAAAACACCACTAAAGGGAATTTTAGGGCAAACAAATGCAGTAAATGATGGTAAAACATAAAAGCCAAGGTTGCACCGAGTAAATGGATCCCTTCAATATTTGTGCACCTGTGCAGCTGTCATCTCAGGCCAGCTCTCTTCACTCTATATGGGCAGTAGGACTTACCAGGGACCTGATCTGATTACACTACATGCCTGAGCTGACCATCCATCCTGGAAGTGTTTAACCCTCTGTGCGCCACGGATTACCATCCAATGCTGCACTTAGAGGCTGTTTTTTCACTTATTGTCTCTCCAGAGTGACTGATCCACCCACTAATGGAAGTATATGACTCCACCACACAGTCCTTTATATGCCTATACTATCCGCCATTCTGTAAGTGTTTTTAACCGTATGTGCACCAAATAAATCTTTTACATACTACACTTAGAGGCGCTTTTCTGTTTACCTCTCTCCACCCTCAGAGCTGCTTCTCCTGTTACAAGAGCTGCCCTAAGGATCATCACCCAGCCATCATCCCTCTCCTACCGGAGCGCCCTTAACCTCCATACTCCTCCAGCAGTGCAGAGTATTTCAGGAGAGGAGAGTTATAGAGGAAGGGGCAGAGTCCTTCAGCAGAGCAGAGTATTTCAGGAGAGGAGAGTTATAGAGGAAGGAGCAGAGTCCTCCAGCAGAGCAGATTATTTCAGGAGAGGAGAGTTATAGAGGAAGGAGCAGAGTCCTCCAGCAGTGCAGATTATTTCAGGGAAGGAGAGTTATAGAGGAAGGAGCAGAGTCCTCCAGCAATGCAGAGTATTTCAGGAGAGGAGAGTTATAGAGGAAGGAGCAGAGTCCTCCAGCAGTACAGAGTATTTCAGGAGAGGAGAGTTATAGAGGAAGGAGCAGAGTCCTCCAGCAGTGCAGAGTATTTCAGGAGAGGAGAGTTATAGAGGAAGGAGCAGAGTCCTCCAGCAGTGCAGATTATTTCAGGGGAGGAGAGTTATAGAGGAAGGAGCAGAGTCCTCCAGCAGTGCAGAGTATTTCAGGGGAGGAGAGTTATAGAGGAAGGAGCAGAGTCCTCCAGCAGAGCAGAGTATTTCAGGAGAGGAGAGTTATAGAGGAAGGAGCAGAGTCCTCCAGCAGTGCAGAGTATTTCAGGAGAGGAGAGTTATAGAGGAAGGAGCAGAGTCCTCCAGCAGAGCAGAGTATTTCAGGGGAGGAGTATGTATTGCATAGGGAAGCACGGAGACCCAGAGATGCGTGCTGGGGAGAAACCATAAAAGGGGCGATTTAAACTTCAGCGTTAATGGGTTGCATTGAGTCCTTTCAGCGGCTCGTTGTGTAGAAACAGAGAAGCATATCCTGATTTGTAATCGGCACAAAGTTTTTAAATCAAAGTCCTTCATGTTCTTCCCTTCACAACGTGTGGCAGCGGATGAGAATAGAGAACACAAAAGCAATTTATTTTCTCCTGATTGAAAAGTAGAATCATCTCTTTGTAATTGACCTCTGATGGCTGGCGGCGGACCGTTGGAGTGACTGCATTCTGGGAAATGCAAAAGGTGGTAAATTCTTCTAAATAGTGAGGAGTGTGCTTTTAGGATAACTGCATGGGATTCAGCAATTGTTTGTCCTATGTTCCAATAACTGATGAGAGATACGGACGGCAGTTGGAATATATAGTATATATACAATGTGTGTGTGTATGTATGTGTATATATGTATAGATATATAGATATATATCTATACATACATACATACACACACAGCGGATAAAATAAGTATTGAACAAGTCACCATTTTTCTAGGTAAATATATTGTTAAAGGTGATATTGACATGAAATTTTCCCCACATGTTGGTAACAACCCATGCAATCCATACACACAAAGACACCAAAACAAATAAGTTCAGCAATGAAGTTCTGCATAATGAAATGGAATGACATGAAACATATTTAATATTTCATACAAAATCCTTTGTTGGTAATGACGGCTTCAAAATGCCTCCTGTATGGAGAAACGAGTCGCATGCGTCGCTCAGGTGTGATTTTGGCCCATTCTTCCACAAATCTTGAAGGTTCCGTGGGCCTCTTCTATGAACACCGATCTTTAGTTCTTTCCATAGATTTTCTATTGGATTCAAGTCAGGTGATTGGCTGAGCCATTCTAGCAGCTTTATTTTCTTTCTTTGAAACCAATGGAGAGTTTCCTTGGCTTTGTGTTTGGGGTCGTTGTCTTGCTGAAATGTCCACCCCTCGTTTCATCTCCATCATCATCCTGGTAGATGGCAGCAGATTTTAATCAGGAATGTCTTGGTGCATTTTTCCTTCATCCTACCTTCAGTGGTATGAAGTTTGCCAGTACCGTATGCTGAAAAACAGCCCCGCTCCCACCATGATGTTCCCACCTCCAAACCTCACTGTTGGTATGGGGGGTGTTTTGGGGGTGATGTGCCATGTGACCTCCAAACATGGTGTGTATTATGGCATCCAAAGAGTTCAATGTTGGTCTCATCTGAGCCCGACTATATTCTCCTAGTCCTATATTATTGGAAAAAAATCTGCGCTAATGGTTTGACAAACTGATTAACAAATAAAATGAATGAAGATACCCAGCTGCTGTACATATAAATCCTACACCCGGATAAAATTTTTTTTAAAATATCAAAGAGTACAGCGCTTAAATGAAGTCCATATAAAAAGGCATAAAATCAAATCCAAAATGAATAAACACCACTGGAGAGTGTCAATCACAGTTCATATGGAAAGATCAGTTCATATGGAAAGAGTCAGATGTAGATAGAGTCCCAACTTCCGTGCAGGAAAAAAGAAGCACTCCTGTGACACACTTCACCATCTACTCTATGCCCTTACCACAGGTTGTGTGACCCCCAAAAGAGCGGTCATGTCACGTGTATTAATAAATAGGGTCTTCCCCGAGGTCCTTCTCAGCTGTCCAAAAGAATCTCTGCTCTCCAGCCAGTAATCCCTGTGTCAGCTTGTGGTCTCAATCCACATCCCAGTCAGCAAAGGTTTAATGTAATCACCGTCACATAAAACAAAATGAAAACCTCACATCGTGTGATACCGTAAAAACAATCCAGTTTAATGATTAAGATAAGTTACACTCACATTTCTCCAGTAAAACTTGGCATATAGGAAAAACGCCAGAGATAGTGATGGCCGCAGCGGGCCGCGCATGCGCAGTTGCGTGGTGTACGGATGGGCGTGTATCCAACTAGTTTCGTCACAGCTGACGTCATCAGGGACACGCCCCTC
>BLSH010441650.1:8258-23070 GCA_018402905.1 Glandirana rugosa
CTTGCCTTTATTAAAATGAACCAGGCATGGATCCCACAAGACTTGTCTGTACCTTGTGCAGAATAAACATTTAGACCGGACTCACACAGCCATTCATATACTTCTTTTTTTGAATAGGCCTCAATACAAAAAAAAAATACCATGTTGGCTACCTCCTCCTACTCCTCTACCACCGCCACTTCCACCTACACTGCCACGGTCACGGCCTAGTCAACCTCTAGGCTCCTACTCCACATCCACCCCCTTCCCATTTTTTTATTTGATTTTAATTTATTTTCCCTATCCCCATTTTTTTGTAGGGCACTTGCCCTACCCTTACCCCCATTTTACTTCCTTTTGCAGCCCTCTAGGGCTTTCCAGGACTTTGTTACAGCCATTTTTGTGCCTAAAAGTTTGGGTCCCCATTGATTTCAATGGGGTTCGGTGTCCGTGCGATCGTACGGGTTCCGTCCGGACCCGGACCCGGACTTTGTCCCGAAGTTCGGCCGGACCAGCAGAACCCGAACTTCCAGAGGTTCGCTCAACTCTAGTTACAATAATGAACAGTTTATAACCCATCAATGGTTTTTGTACAGGAATTAAATGATTAATACTGGAAATATTTAATGCTGATAGACTATATTATCAGTCCATTCTTGTCTGAATTATATATGATACTACTGGCCTTTTTTTTTTTTAAGGAATGTTTTAAGAAATGTTTGAACTATCATATTAATAGCACCATTACCACCATTTTATATAACCAGGCACAGCACTACCATTTGCAACACATTAGAACTGTGATTATATACAGCAGACTTTTTATCAGTTTTTAAAGGTTATTATATATTGTTTACTTCACTCAAATTTGATTGAATCCTTTATTATTTGGATCCTTTATACTTTTAACACACTGCTGATAATTTATACTAGCACATTATTTTCATACTTGCACATTTTCACAAACATTGTTTTTCTACAAGACTGGTATATGATATAAAAAGTGAGCATCGCCAATTTCCAGATAAAACATATATTGATACCCACTGATTGATTCTTTTTTTCATTTAACCCATAGGCTGAATTAAAAAAATAATATTACAACATACTGTATGCCCAACAAGGACCATACTAACCCATTAGTATGTTGCTGGTCTTAGAGTGGTTATATCGGAATGATGCCTGCAGGTATAGGTATCATCTAAGTATCATTCTTTTCAGCCGGCGGTCGGCTTTCATGTAAAAGCAATCCTAGCAGCTGATTAGCTGCAAGACTGCTTTTACAAGTAGTGGGAGGGAATGCCCCCCCCCCACCATCTTCCATGGTTTTCTCGGGCTCTCCTGTCCCATCGGGGAACCCGAGAATGCAGCCGGTGGTTTCAACAGAGCTGATCATAGAGCTGATTGAAGACTAGAATTGCCCCAATCATCTTTATGGCCTAAGATACCAGAGGCTATGAGTATTTCATGACTTTGGTTTCGCCAGATATAAACCAGACCATTGGGAAATTGGGGAAGCATCTTATCACACCGATTTTTACAAGCAGTGGGAGAGAATGCCCCCCCCCCACCGTCTTCCATGGTTTTCTCGGGCTCTCCTGTCCCATCGGGGAACTCGAGAATGCAGTCGGTGGTTTCAACAGAGCTGATTATAGAGCTGATTGAAGACTAGAATTGCCCCAATCATCTTTATGGCCTAAGATACCAGAGGCTACGAGCATTTCATGACTTCGGTTTCGCCGGATATAAACCGCACCATTGGGAAATTGAGGAAGCATCTTATCACACCGATTTTGGTGTGGTCAGATGCTTTAGGGGCTGAGGAGAGATCTAGAGACCCAAAATTAAAAAAAAAAAAAAATATGCGACACTACCTATTTTTATCATAGAGGACATTTAATTATCATAGAGGATATTCTTTCCACCTTTAGGCGGATGGAGTTGGTTTGAACTGTCTCTCTCTCTGTCCTTTCTTCCCGGGAGCTGAGATGTGCTCCGAGCGCCTCCCCCTTCCCCCTAGATGTCGTCCACACAAGGGGGTTGGGACGGGCATGACCTGCTGAGCATGGGTGCCACGCACCACACAGGATGTGCGATGCCAGATGGCGTTGCAGTACCGGCGATTTCTCCATCGTATGGCTGGCTCTTGGGGAGCCTCCCGTGCCACCCTGGGTGGCGTTGGCCGCTCAGGCAGGAGTGCTCCTCTTTCTGAGCCTTGTTAGCGTGATGCTGGGGGTGGCACCCCCGGGGCTATTTGACCACCAGCCCACATCCCCAGTTGGACTTGGTCTATCTCACCGACTGGTAGCTGCCCCTTGGGGTTCCTTGCACCATACCCTTTCTATGGATCTTTTCACTAGGGAACACACAGGTGCTTACTGTGAACTTCTTTACATGATTTTGGCACTCATATTGTCTTCTACTCACTAGCAATCCTCTTTAGTTCTTTTCTAGTCCCTGGTCCCTATGTGGTAAGATTCCTCTGCATGATTGCACTTTACTTTACTCCCACCCTCTCACCAACCCATCAAAGTACCCGAGTACCTGTCACCAACCCATCAAAGTACCCGAGTACCTGTCACCAGCCCATCAGAGTACCTGTCACCGCCCATCAGAGTACCTGAGTACCCGTCACCAACCCATCAAAGATCCCGAGTACCTGTCACCAGCCCATCACAGTACCCGAGTGCTTGTCACCAACTCATCAGAGTACTCGAGTACCTGTCACTAACCCATCAAAGTACCCGAATACCTGTCACCAGCCCATCAGAGTGCCTGAGTACCTGTCTCCAGCCCATCAGAGTACCCGAGTACTTGTCACCAGCCCATCACAGTACCTGTCACCAGACCATTAGCGTACCCGAGTACCTATCACCTGCCCATCTGAGTACCCGAGTACCTGTCACCAGCCCGTCAGTGTACCCGAGTACCTGACACCTGCCCATCTGAGTACCCGAGTACCTGTCACCAGCCCATCAGAGTACCCGAGTACCTTTCCAAAATGGGGTCATTTTGTGGGTAATTCCACTGTGCTGGTGCTCCAGGGCCTTCAAAAATGTGATAGGTATGAAGGAAATTTTATGTGTAATTTGTGCTCCTAGAACGCCTGAAGGTGCTCTCCGCATGTTGGGCCTCTCTATGTGGCCAGGCTGTGTAAAAGTCTTACACATGTGGTATTGCCATACTCGGGATGAGTAACAGAATACATTTTGGGGGGCAATTTTTGCTATGTACATGCTATGTGTTAGAAATATCTTATAAATTGACCACTTTGTGTAAAAATAAAAGCGTTTTAATATTCTTTCTAAGTTTTCTGAACACTTGTGGAAAAAAATGAACTTTTGAAAAGACTCATAATGCCTCATAGAATATATGTTGGGGTGTTTGCTTTCCAAAATGGAGTCATTTTGAGGGTACTTCTATCATCCTGGTGCTGCAGGGCCTTCACAAGTGTAATAGGTGGTTAGAAAATTAGATGTGAAATTTATGCTCCTAGAATGCCTGACGGCGCTCCCTGCATGTTGGACCTCTCTATGTGGCCAGGCTGTGAAAAAGTCTCACACATGTGGTATTGCCATACTCAGGGCAAGTAGCAGAATGTATTTTGGGGTGTAATTGGAAGTATGCATATGCTGTGTGTGAGAAATAACTTTTTGTTATGACAATTTTTGGCAAAAAAAGAAAAAAAAAAAGAATTTCTTATTTTTTCCAAGAATAGTGGGAAAAAAATTCAAAAAACTCGCCATGCCTTATACGAAATACATTGGAATGTCTACTTTTCAAAAAGGGGTTATTTGGGGGGTATTTGTACTTTCCTGACATTTCAGGGCCTCAAGAAATGGGATAGGCCGTCAGTGCATCAGGTGTGATCAATTTTCAATGATTGGCACCATAGCTTGTAGACTCTATAACTTTCACACAGACCAAATAATATACACTTATTTGGGTTAGTTTTACCAAAGATATGTAGCAGTATAGGTTTTGGCCCAAATTTATGAACAAAAAATTACTTATTTGCAAAATGTTATCATAGAAACAAAAAAAAAAGTGTTTTTTTTTTTCAAACTGTTCACTCTTTTTTCACTTATGTCGCAAAAAATACAAAACCCAGAGGTGATTATATACCACCAATAGAAAGCTGTATTTGTAAAAAAAAATGATAAAAATGTTGTTTGGATGCATTGTAGCATGACTGAGTAATTGGCATTCAAAGTGTGAGAGCACTGAATGCTTTTTCATGTGACAACACTGAAGTAATGACACTGCTACAATGTAAGGTAGTGAGTGTACAGCTTGTATAACAGTATAAATTTGCTGTCCCCTCAAAATAAGTCAACACACAGACATTAATGTCTAAACCGCTGGCAACAAAAGTGAGTGTACACCCCTAAGTGAAAATGGGGAAATCCCAATGGGGAAGGCCCAATTAGCCATTTTCCCTAGCCAGTGTCATGTGACTCGTTAGTGTTACAAGGTCTAAGGTGTGAATGGGGAGCAGGTGTGCTAAATTTGGTTTCTCACTCTCTCATTCTGATCACTGGAAGTTCAACATGGCACCTCATGGCCAAGAACTGTCTGATAATCTGAAAAAAAGAATTGTTGCTCTACATAAAGATGGACTAGTCTATAAGAAGACTGGCAAGACCTTGACACTGAGCTGCAGCACAGTGGCCAATGAAGAAAGATGGTTGGCGCTTGGTTTCACCATGGTGTGCTGGATGGAAAATTGTTGTACTGAAGAGGCTCGAATAGGAGTCCTTGGGGTATGGTCCTGCGGAGTCGGCTTACACAGATGGCAGCTGTCATTAAGAGGCAAGAGAACCACTGTAGGACACAAGACAAAAGCAGAGACACAGCGCCTCTAAGTGTAGCTGTAAGCCATGTTTATTGAAAAAGAGGGTTAAAATAAACCCACTCACACTTAATCCACTGCCTGAAGAAGGAGTGCAGACTCCAACAACGCGTCGCCGTGCTCAATGTCAGCCCGCCGCCGGAAGTGACGACCTCAGTGCCCGACACTATAGCCCCAGGAACCAGAAAGCGATGGGAACCACTGATGAGTCCCGGTCCAAGGATGCTGCACTCCACCTCTTCTCACCCGGATCAGCGAGGCATCCCACCACCCCATAGTGCACAGTGACTTACACTGCAAGGCTACTTACCAACACTCATTTGTGAGTTTATTTTAACCCTCTTTTTCAATAAACATGGCTTAAGGCTACACTTAGAGACGCTGTGTCTCTCTTTTTGTCTTGAGCACAGTGGCCAAGACCATACAGTGGTTTAACAGGACAGGTTCCACTCAGAACAGGCCTCGCAATAGTCAACCAAAGAAGTTGAGTGCCCTTACTCAGCGTCATATCCAGAGGTTGTCTTTGGTAAATAGACGTATGAGTGCTCCCAGCATTGCTGCAGAGGTTGAATGGGGTGAGAGGTCAGCCTGTCAGTGCTCAGATCATACGCCACACACTGCGTCAAATTAGTCTGCATGGCTGTCGTCCCAGAAGGAATCGGCTTCTAAAGACGATGCACAAGAAAACCCACAAACAGTTTGCTGAAGACAAGCAGACTAAGCACATGGATTACTGGAGCCATGTCCTGTGGTCTGATGAGACAAGATAAACTTATTTGGTTCAGGTGGTGTCAAGCATGTGTGGGGGCAACCATGTGAGGAGTACAAAGACAAGTGTGTCTTGCCCACAAGTCAAGCATGGTGGTGGGAGTGTCATGGTCTGGGTCATGAGTGCTGCCGGCACTGGAGGGGTACAGCTCATTGAGGGAACCATGAATTCCAACATGTACTGTGACATACTGAAGCAGAGCATTATCCCCTCCCTTCAAAGACTGGGCTGCAGGGCAGTATTCCAACATGATAAGGATCCTAAACACACCTCCAAGACAACCACTGCCTTGCTAAAGAAGCTGAGGGTAAAGGTGATGGACTGGCCAAGTATGTCTTCAGGCCTAAACCCTATTGAGCATCTGTAGGGCATCTTTAAGTGGAAGGTGGAGGAGAGCAAGGTCTCTAACAGCCACCAGCTCAGTGATGTCACCATGGAGGAGTGGAAGAGTACTCCAGTGGCAACCTGTGAGGCTTTGGTGAACTCCATGCCCAAGTGGGTTAAGGCAGTGCTGGAAAATAATGGTGGCCACACAAAATATTGACACTTTGGGCCCAATTTGGACATTTTGACTTAAGGGTGTACTCACTTTTGCTTCCAGTAGTTTAGACATTAATGGCTGTGTGTTGAGTTATTTTGAGGGAACAGCAAGTTTACACTGTTATACAAGCTGTACACTTACTACTTTACCTTGTAGCAAAGTGTAATTTCTTCAGTTTTATCACATGAAAGGATATAAGAAAATATTTACAGAAATGTGAAGGGTATACTCACTTTTGTGAGAGACTGTATATATATATATATATACACATATATATATATATATATTAGACTGTATATACATATATATATATATATATATATATATATTAGGGAAAATTGTTTTTCATACTTACCGTAATTTTCCTTTCCTGGATCCTCCTCATGTCAGCCTACTATGGGTCAGCTCCGCCCCCTCTGACCCCTCCAGGACAACCTCTTTCCCAGCCTATAAGAGGCGGCTGTCTGCCCATATGCAGTGTTCAGTTTACCCACCTCGCGACAGATTTTGGGTGGGAGTTCCTTGGCTGACATGAGGAGGATCCAGGAAAGGAAAATTACGGTAAGTATGAAAAACAATTTTCCCTATTCCTGGACCTCCTCATGTCAGCCTACTATGGGACGTAATTAAGCAATCGACCACATAAGGGGAGGGAAAGACACAAATAGCCAGAATCATAAACAGATATCAATTATTTTAATGGCCGACAGCCACCGACAGAGCAGTAGACCCAAAAGCTTCCGATGCCGTCAGAGTTACATTCACTCTGTAGTGCTAAATGAAAGTATTAGTTGCACTCCAGCTAGCTGCCCTGCACACTGCTTCTGCTGACACCTTAGCATATGATGCACAGGAATCTGCCCTGCTTCTCATAGAATGCGCTTTGACCTCCAATGGGTGAGGATATCCCGACTCTATATATGCCATCTGGATAGTCTTTACGATCTATGAAGACACCATTCTAGGTGGGACAGCCATGCCTTTCCTGGAGACCCCAGGAAAGATGAAGAGCTGATCTTGTTTCCAGAAATCCTTAGTTCGCTCTAGGTATATTGATAAGGCCTGCACTAGATCCAGCCTAGTCCATTCGTCTTTCGAGTTAGTATCCGGGAAAGCCAATAAGACTGATTTCCAATTCATATGCCAAGCTGATGCTACTTTTGGAAGAAAGCTTGGGACCGGTCTGAGTACTATTTCATCTTGGAGTATTAGGCAATACGGCTCCCTTGCTGAGAAAGCACACAGTTCAGACACCCATCTGGCTGATGCAATTGTCATCACAATATTGCACTGAGAAAAAGAGCATGATGACACCGGACCAATAGGAGGTGGTAATAAGGCTTTCAGAACTAAACGCAGGTCCCTCTTCGGAAAAAGATTTATTGGAGACCTGATCTTCGTTGCTGCCTTTAAGGAAGGAACTTGAAACGTTTAAGGAGCTATACGCTAAACCCTTGCCCAGATCTTCCTGGAGAAATTCCAATATTTTAGAGACTGAGGGTGACCTCAGATCCCAGCTCTTCCCTGCAGAGAAGTGACAACAGGCTTTATATATCCTATAATAAAGAATTATTGGTAGTCTTCTCTCGACGAAATGCTCTATAGATCTCCTCCCAACCTCCACGCCATCAACTTCAGTTTCCCAGGCTTTGGGTTAAACTGCTTGTTCTGCAGCAGAAAATCTTTGTGAGAAGGCAGAGGAATTGGGGTGACACATCTTCATTTTCTATGTTAGAAAACACCATGGTCTTCTGGGCCAGAAGGGCCACACCGCTATTGCTGTTATGTTCTCCTGTTCTTCATTATAACTCTGAGGATCAGCAAGAGCGAAGGAACCACAGACTAAGGGAAAGTCCCATGGAATGGATAGAGCATCCTAGCCTAGAGCCTGCGAGTGCCACCTTTAGGAGAAGTAACACATAATCTGAGAGTTCTCCTCCAATGTCACCTAATCTATTATTGAGGCCCCCCAGACCCTGAAGATTTTGAACAGGTATCTGGGATCCAAGCCCCGTTCGTTCAAATCCAAGGATCTCCGACTCAGTTGATCCACCAGCTTGTTTTGTGGACCCAGAAGGTATGCTGCTGCTTAGGGAACAATCTGGCATGCTACTCTGAGAAGTGGAAATCTCCTGATGCCCCCTTGCCGGGCTACCATGGTTTGTTGTCGGAAAATACTTTGACTGCCCCCTTTGCAACATTGATTGGAAGGTTACTAGAGCGTGCTGAACGGCCTCTAATTCTAACTGGTTTGAACGTTGAGATAGAAATGCTTCTCATTTGCCCTGTACTTTTTGGCCTAAGGAATGAGCTCCCCGGTCTACTAGGCTGGCATCTGTAGTACGCACTACTGGAAGTAGAGGTTCGAGAGGCACCCCGCGGTATAGATTCTGAGATATCTTCCACCATATCAAAGACCGTTTTATTGGTACTGAATGGTAGATCTTCCGGGCTAATGAGTGGCGATCCCATTGATGGAGAAAATTGTATTGAAAACTCCCCTTCCGTAATCTGGCCCAAGGTACTACCTGGATTGTGGATGACAACAGGCCCAGGTACTGCATACACTTCTTGGCCATCAGAAATTGCCTGGTTATTACTATTCCCGACTTGGTCTGAACTTCCACAAACTTCCTAAGAGGCAACAATACACTAACGTGGGTAGTGTCGAATTGCATTCCTAGATACTCTAGGACAGGGTCCTCAAACTATGGCCCTCCAGTTGTTCAGGAACTACAATTCCCATCATGCCTAGTCATGTCTGTGAATGTCAGAGTTTTACAATGCCTTATGGGATGTGTAGTTCTGCAACAGCTGGAGGGCCATAGTTTGAGGATCCCTGCTCTAGGACTTGAGCCAACTGCAACAGATTCTTTGCAACGGTTGATTAACCAACCGAACCGTCTGATCGTGCTGCCGGTTATCAGCCCGCGCTGTTGAAGGAGGGACTTTGACGCGGCTTGAGGGAGAATGTCGTCCAGATAATGAAAAATTTGAATGCCTCTTATCCTTCAGATAGCGACGACCACTGCCAAAACTTCTGAAAATGTTCTTGGAACTGTGCCCAGCCCAAATGGCAGACAACGAAACTGGCAATGGAAGCGATGGTGTGATGCACATATGGGCACATGTAGGTAAGCATCTGCTAGGCCTATTGCCATTAGCAAATCTCCCTTCTTCACCATGGACAATGATGGTTTGTAAGGACTCCATTCTGAATGGAGGGACTTTCATGAAGGTATTTGGGGCTTCTAAGTCCAGGACCGGCCTGAATCCTCCTGAGGATTTTGTTACCAAGAACAGAAAAGAATATAATCCTTCTCTCTTCTCGTGCTTCAGAACTGGCAGAATTGCTTGAGATGCCACTAAATTCTTTACATACATTAAAAAAACAATACCCTTTCCTCTGGACAAGTAGGAATTCGGGTCTCCACAGAATGAGACTAGGGAGGTCTTTCCTTGAATGATGTCCAAGACCCAGGTATCTTAAACTTCTTACACCCAGACCTCTCCAAAGTAAGACAGTCTGCTCCCACTTGGGAAGTCTGGACGGGGAACCCTTCAGAAGAGCTTGTCTGAAGCTTTTGCTGTCTGGTTCGCCTTGGCTTTGGTTGCTTTGGGAAAGGCTGGACTCTGCCCCTTCCACTGTCCACAGAACGGTCGCCCCGGCTGGTATGCGGAAGCTTCCCCGAAACCTTTTTTAGATCTCTCAGAAGGGACGAACGGCTGAGGGGAATCTTTTCCTTCTCTGCGGAATAAGCCCTGAGTTCCCTCCAGACACTTGTTGCATCTCTAACTCCAGGGTCTTGCCAAAAAATTCTTCATCAAAAGGAACTGAACAAAGGCTGTGCTTGGAAGCACTATCCGCTGACCAATGCTTCAGCCATAGGGCTCTGCGTGCCGTCATAAACTGAGCCATCAAATTCAGTATTATCCTGACCTGGTCCACGGGGCAAATAACCAGCCTCCAACACCGTAATGCACACCTTTAAGGCTGCCACCACTTAGGTAAGTGCTATAGCCGGCCTGCAGGCTACTCCTGCTACCATGTACATTCTTTTGAGATCTGTGTCTATCCTACGATCCATCGGATCTAGAAGGATACTGAGTCATCTAGAGGAAAGGTAATGTGCCCAGCTTGTCTCTGAAATAAGGCATCCGCCTTAGGCGTGACCTCCCAAAGCTTAGCATCCCTAGAGCAAAAAAGGGTACAAGCTTGAGACCCTGTAGGACGTTCAATCTCTTATCGGGCCTTGCCCATTCATCTCCCATTATTTCCTGTATTAAAAATAACGGGAAGGACAGGAGTGACCTTTTCAAGTCCGGATAATATTCTCGCTGCATAAAATACTAAGCGCTTTTGAAGAGCTTTTTAGGCGCTTTTGAAGAGCTTTCCATTGATTTCAATTGAGTGATGTGTATTTTCACCATCTGGCCAGCGCACTGCTCCAGAGTGAGAGCATTCATTGATTTTAAAAGAAATAGGATCTCGTGAATTTTTCAGGTGCCTGTAGCGTGAAAAGCGCATTAAAAGCGCCTCAGAGAGAAAGGGGACTTAGGCTCGACTCACACCCATGCCTCTCCAGCGTCCCTAAAATGTGTTCCATGGGAAACAACGCCAAATAGACTGTAGTGCAAATCCACAAAATGGACCAAAAACACACGTGTGCGAATTAGGCCCAAAGAAGGAATCAAGGAAAAATCCAATGCATGAGTTTCTGGTTGCAGATCTGACTCAGAATCCTCTGAATGTTAATATGAACTGTAGCGATATGTCGCATCTGGCTCTGATTCTGATGCGGATGAGTGCTTCAAACAAGTGAAGTATACACACCTCCCTGGTAGGAAGTTTGCCCCGCAGGCCTTCTCCTCTTCCCGGGCCGAGGCCCTACCAAAAGATGAAGAGGATCTGCGCCTTTGCTTATGCACATGCTAGCACTTAGAGGTCGCTTTCTGGTGTTGCAACAGCAATTGGCCTGAGCTCAAGGCACTGCAATGAGGCACCGGTGAGGGTAGGGTTGCCACATCATCCCTCCAATCCAGGACACACACAAACCACACAGACCCTGAGGCTAATTTAATGCAGATAAGGAACCAAATGTGTTTAATAATTACCACCTTAATCAGCCACAGAACCTGTGCAATCAGCAAGCCCCCCCGGACCAAAGGGACGATGCAGCAACCCTAGGTGAGGGTGATCTGGAGTGGCTTTGCACAGGGATTTTATCCCACCGCAGACCACTCCTGTGACCCGACTTATCACGCTTTGAGCACTTCTTTCTTTGCGGGTGATGCGGCTCTTTAGTACTTCCCTGCGAGCTTTTATCCCGCATCTGGGCCTTCTCTCAGTGTAGAGAAGAATGCACTCTTTAAAAAAAAAAAAAAAAAACAACAAAAAAGAAAAACACACACACAAAAAAAATAAAAAAAAAATAATTAAAAATAGCAAACCTTTCCATGCTTTCTTCAGTGCTATAGAGGCAGGCAGAAGGACCCAGGATACCTGGAAACCCACAGACAGCCAGAGATCTGTCCAGCAACTCAAGACAGCAGCCATGTTGAGATCCCACATCACTCAGCACAGAGGCAGTGATTATGAGACCAGCGGGAGCTCCAGGTGCTGTAATCACAGCAGGGAAGCAGGAACCCAAGAATGGGAGAGAGCGTTCCTCTCATACCAGGAAGTGGCCACTCTCAGCAAGCTCCTGAGAGTTCCTGTGGAACTACAAGCCTCAGCCTGCCTGATATTTCATCAATTCGCCACACAGCCCAAACCAGTAGTATTTAACCGCTCTCTAGAGGACGGTGTATACATGCAGTTATTTATACTGCTAACTGAGACCCAGCACCATGGGTACCACCACAAAGGGAGATTTACAGACCAGACAGGGGGTCTTCTGAACTCAGGAGAGCGCATGAACCTGAGCAGGATCGCATGGACATTACAAGGTTTCGCAGTAAGTCTCCTATTGTGCTTCTTCTTGCGTGTGTGTATGAATATATCTATTTTTCTTAAGAGGCGTCCGGAGCGAGGACGAAAAAAGAACACTGCATATGGGCAGACAGCCGCCTCTTATAGGTTGGGAAAGAGGTTGTCCTGGAGGGGTCAGAGGGGGCAGAGCTGACCCATAGTAGGCTGACATGAGGAGGTCCAGAAAATATATACATATATATATATATATATATCCTTGCACTGCCTGCACTATCTGACTGTATGTAGATCGCCCTATCTATCGATATATCTATAATATATTTCATTCTACACTAAACTGCCTGTACTAACTGACTGTATATAGATTGCCCTATCTATCTATCTATCTATCTATCTATCTATCTATCTATCTATCTATCTATCTATCTATCTGTCTATCTATTATTTTTTTCACAATAATCCCTAGCTACACTTAACTGCCTGCACGTCGCTTGCTAAGCTCACTATCTATACACATTCACACTGCATAGAGCCACTGTACAAGCAGCTTTATATAGTGTGGGGCGTGGATTGAGGCTGCTGAACAGTGATTGGCTAAAGGCACCCTGCCTTTAGCCAACCATAGCTCTCACAGCAGGCCACCCGCTGATTGGCCAAAGCATACAGGTCATGTGCATGCTTTGGCCAATCAGCGGGCGGCATTCCGCCGCTAGTAGAATGCATTATGGGGAGCAAGAAGTTCCCACAAACGCTACATAATGTTCACAATGGCGCGAACGGACGAACCCCGATGTTCGAGTCGAACATGCGTTTGACTCGAACCAGGAGCTCATCTCTACTCAAAAGTGAAATGGTCCAGAAGTATTTAGACAGAATATAGGTAGATAAAGCACCTGCACCAGATGGCATTCATCCACGGATCCTAAAGGAATTGAGCTCTGTCATTTCAAAACCATTGTATCTAATTTTTAGGTACTCCTTAATGACTGGAATAGTATCACTGGATTGGCATAGGGCCAATGTAGTGCCCATATTTAAAAAGGGATCAAAGTCTTTACCAAGTAACTATAGACCTGTTAGTTTAACTTCTATAGCTGGGAAGATACTGGAGAGTTTAATAAAAGACCACATAGATGAGTTCTTGTTGGAAAAAAATGTTTTAAGCAACAGACAGCATGAATTTATGAAAGACAAAAGTTGTCACACAAACCTGATTTCTTGTTATGAGGAGGTAAGTAAAACCTTGGACTGAGGGGTGGCTGTGGACGTGGTATACTTGGATTTTGCAAAAGCTTTTGACTCCGTTCCCCACACATGGCTAATATGAAAGGTAAAGTCTACAAGCTTGGAAAGATCAGTTTGTAAATGGATAGAAAACTGGCTAAAAGACCGAATTGAGAGAGTAATGGTTAATGATTCTTACTCTGAATGGTCTAAGGTTATCAGTTGTGTACCCCAAGGTTCAGTGTTGGGACCCTTACTATTCAATATATTTATAAATTATATAAGGTCTGGGATGAAAAGTACCATTTCAGTATTTGTAGATGACACTAAGCTATGCAGTGGAATAACGTCCTTACAGGATGTCTCCAACTTACAAGCAGACCCCCATGCACTGTCTAATAAGGCAACTATGTGGCAAATGAGGTTTAATATTGATAAGTTATGCTTTTGGTGGCTAAGAATATGCATGCATCGTACAAGTGGGGGAATCCATAGTGGAGAAGGATCTGGGGTATGAGGTCATAAGCTTAATAATGGCATGCAATTTCCAAAGCAAGCAAAATCCTTTCTTGTATTGACAGAGGTATGGACTTCAGAGAGACATCAATTTGCCTCTGTTCAAATCATTAGTAAAACCTCATCTGGAATATGCAGTTCAGTTTTGGGCAACAGTTCTCAAAAAGGATATCGTGGAACTGGAGAAAGTGCAGAGAAGGGCAACCAAACTAATAAGAGGCAAGGAGGAGCTCAGCTATGAGGAAAGATTAGAGGAACTGAATTTATTCTCTCTTGGGAAGAAGAGATTATGGGGGGATATGATCAACATGTACAAATACATAAGTGGTCCATATAGTGAACTTGGTGTTGAGTTATTTACTTTAAGGCCATCACAAAGGACAAGAGTCACTCTTTACGTCTAGAGGAAAAAATATTTCATCTCCAAATACAGAAAGGTTTCTTCACAGTTAGAGCTGTGAAAATGTGGAATAGACTCCCTCCAGAAGTGGTTTTGGCCAGGACGGCAGATTGCTTTAAAAAAGGCCTGGATTCATTCTTTAACCACTTGCCGACCGCCGATCGGCGATTGACGGCGGCAAAGTGGCTCTGTAACGCGAACCGCCGTCATACGACGGCGGCCGCGAACTCGCGCCGTGAGCGCGCGCGCGCCCCCTAGGCGCGGGCGCTGCAACGGCATTCGGCAGAGGGCCTTTCAATCTACAGCGCCAGGCCAATGATTTTTGGCCTGGCCCTGTAGATCGCCCTGCCAATGGCATTATTCCCCTGCCTCTGTAAATGTAAACAGAGGCAGGGGAAGTTCCTTCCTCTTCCTCCCTGATGTCCTTTTCGACATCAGAGAGGAAGAAGAAGCAGCTAAAAACGTGAGTGCACCAACACTACACTGACACCAGGCCACATAGGCACATTTAACCCCTTGATCGCCCCCTGATCGCCCCCTAGTTAACCCTTTCACTACCTGTCACCCCCCTGTCACAATATCACATTGTGCAGCGATCT
>BLSH010441650.1:37033-47918 GCA_018402905.1 Glandirana rugosa
CCCTAGGTCGTCCCGCCGGTGGGTCATTAGCCGTGCTCAATGTTACACCCGTTGAGCCGACAGCAACTTGTCAGTGACGTCGTATATCAGCCGGTACACACGGTCCGACGGGTCTCCGTTTCTGTTCGACAGGAGACACCCTCCACATAGTAGACACAGGAGGCATAGGGGGGTCGGGGCGAGATCACTACGGGTGCTCGACGTAACCCACGGTGGGATGACGCCAAGGAGGAGGAGTACTAGAAGGAGCAGGAGGAGTAGGAGGTCTGGCAGCCTGGCACACATGGCCGACTATATGCTGCAGTGACTGTTCAACGACAGCCGAGTTGCCCACATTGTAACTCGTGCCGATTACTGGGTGGCCGCCCTGCTGGATCCCCGTTACAAGGACAATGTGCCATCCTTAATTCCCTCACTGGTGCGTGAGAGGAAGATGCGCGACTACAAGCGCACACTGGTAGACGAGCTGCTGAGGGCATTCCCAAATGACACCGGGGGCTCAGTGGAAGCACAAGGCAAAGGCAGAGGAGGAGGAGGAAGAGGCCGCCAACGCAACTGTGCCACCACCAAAACCTCAGAAGGCAGGGTTAGCATGGCCGAAATGTGGAAAAGCTTTGTCAGCAGCCCACCACAATAAAGAGCACCACCAGCTGATAGGCAAGGTCTTAGCAGGAGGCAGCATTTCAGCAACATGGTGGAACAGTATGTGTGCACATGCCTACACATACTGACTGATGGGTCTGCCCCATTCAACTTCTGGGTCTCCAAATTGGGCACATGGCCTGAGCTTGCCCTTTATGCCTTGGAGGTGCTGGCCTGCCCTGCAGCCAGTGTATTGTCTGAACGTGTGTTTAGCACGGCAGGGGGCGTTATCACAGACAAGCGCAGCCGCCTGTCCACAGCCAACGTGGACAAGCTAACGTTTATTAAAATGAACCAGGCATGGATCCCACAAGACTTGTCTGTACCTTGTGTAGAATAGACATTTAGACCGGCCTCACACAGCCATTGGTATACTTGTTTTTTTGAATATGCCTCAATATTTTGGGGGCTACCCCAATTAGAAAAAAACCCCAGAAAAACAACAAAAAGTGTTGGCTACCTCCTCCTCCTCCACCACCGCCACCGCCACTTCCACCTACACTGCCATGGTCACGTCCTAGTCAACCTCTAGGCTCCTACTCCACATCCACCCCCCCCTTCCCATTTTTATTATTTTTTTTGTAGGGCACTTGTCCTACTCTTATCCCCATTTTACTTCCTTTTGCAGCCCTCTAGCACTTGCCAGGACTTCTTTACAGCCATTTTTGTGCCGAAAAGTTCAGGTCCCCATTGACTTCAATTGGGTTCGGGGTCCGGGGTCAAGCTCCGGTGAAGTTCGGTACCGAACCTGAACTTTTTCGCAAAGTTCAGCCGGACCCGCCGAACCCGAACATCCAGGTGTTCGCTCAACTCTACTAACTATGTAACTTAGAAGTCAGAAAAGATGATTTTTGTACGGAACTAAAAGACATCACACTCAATAGAGCTAGAGAAAACATTAACATGGTAGATGGGGAACCTGTTGAACCTCATATAGGGGTATCTTTTCCCTACATGGCTCTTAATAACTTATTGAATCAGGTGGTAAAGCAAGGGAAGGAGGAGGTAGAGCAACTTTGTTTTGTTTGTCATCCTCTAACTGAATTCACCTTTTTCATAATTTTTGTTTCTTATTTTTCATTTTAATTTCATTTTTCATATTCATTTAAACTTATCTAACTTATCTACATTTCACCAGAGATCAGGGTGACCTCTTGTTCCGTTCCACCTCATATCATGTGATTGAACTGGTAGGGATACCACTGATTTTGGCTGAATGCAGCAAGAAATGTGTTGGTCTCTCCCCTAAAAGTGTAGAGTTCACTAATATTTATAATTAAATTATGATGTTAATTACATTTTAGTACCCTTCTAATTCTGGGCATTAAGGTGCAGGCAGCTTTCTCCTTTTCCAAGATGGCAGACGACCGCTACTCTGGCACTCGGACAACAGAGTTAGCTTCCTATAAAGGCAGTGTGTTGGCGGTGTGCCCTATCCCAGTGACGACGTCTATGTGGAGACGAAACGTACGTTGGGACGGCGCACTGACGTCACTGCCTTGTGGAGAGAAAACATACTAAGCCGGTCGGCTTGCTTTTTCTTTGCACTGTTTGTCCTTTATGCTGTAAGTGCAATTTTTAACATATTGAACTAAATTTTAGTAGTATTACGCTATATTAGTTTTTCCTTTATTGGATGACTAGTTACCTGGATGGAGTCCGCCCTCCCTTGCTCCTTTGAGAGAAGTTGCTATAACCTTTAGTGGGGTTCTGGTTGATTGTGAAACTGCGGTATCTCCGGTCTATGTATCTGAGGTGCTTTCCAAGCTGGATGGTCCCTTGAACAGAGCGTGGCAGCCCTGAAATGGTCAATCAAGAGGAGTCTTGCACACCCCTGATGGGGACCCTGGTTGGGTGAGAAGCCACAAGCGCTCCTTGCGCTTATTTTTGGTAAGCGGCATTAATGTTGGTGGAGAATTTTCACGCACGGAATCATTATTAGAAGCACTTGCTGTGTTCTATTCTCCCTACTTTTTACCTTTATGAACTATTTCACTTGATGAATCTTATTCTATACACTTGGAGTGTCCCATTTAAGGATTGTTGCACCTAAAAGTAATTTATTCATAATTGCAAATCTGCAATCCGCACAAGAATTTCATGTTTATATCACTATTTGTTATTAGCGTAGCCCTTTTTTTATTCTATTTGATTGTGCCTAGTTGTGGGTTTAGGGTTTCACCTTGTCATTTCTTAGCATTAGTGCAGTAAACTCTTTGCATTAGATTCCAAAAGAATAATTAACGGATCAAGGCACCCCATTTATGTCCCGAGTCACTGAAGAATTGTGTAAGTTGTTCAAAATCTCTCATCTCATTACCTTTGACTACCACCCGCAAACTGATGGTCTTGTGAAGAGGTTTAACAAAATGCTCAAAAGCATGTTAAAAAAGGTGGTGGACAAAGATGGGAGAAATTGCTATTTCTTGCTGCCATACCTCATATTTGCCATGCGAGAGGTACCTCAGGCGTCTACAGGTTACTCCCCTTTTGAACTACTGTATGGTAGACATCCCAGGGGGTTGCTAGATGTTGCAAAAGAAATGTTGGAGGGAGCAACCATGCCTTACAGAAGCGTTATTGAGCATATCTCACTGATGCAAGATAGAATCACTGCTGTTATGCCGCTGGTATGGGAACATATGGAGGAAACCCAGGAGGCTCAAAGAAGGGTTTATAATCAGGGGGTGCCAAAACCCAGGTCTTCAGCCTTGGTGATAGAGTGCAGGTACTAGTGCCCACAGTCGAGAGTAAATTCCTAGCAAAGTGGCAAGGTCCCTTTGAAATTATGGAAAGAGTAGGGGAAGTAAATTACACATTTTACCAGCCAGGGAAAAGGAAACCAAAGCAAATATATTATGTTAATCTCTTGAAACCTTGGAAGGACAGACAGACTTTACTGGCAATGCCAACCCCCCAAAAGGGTATACCCCCTGTGACTCCGGAAGTGCCCATAACTCAAACTTTGTCAGTGGCTCAACAGAAGGACGTTAAAGAATTTGTGGGTAAGAATAGAGACTTTTTCTCTCACCTGCCCGGACTGACCACAGTTATACAGCATGAGATAATTACGGAACCAGGTGTCCTCGTAAACGTAAAGCCCTATAGAATACCCGAGGCTGGGCGTGAAGAAGTTTCAAATGAAATAAAGAACATGTTAGAGCTGGACATGATAGAGGAACCCCACAGTGACTGATCTAGTCCCATAGTATTGGTCCCAAAACCAGATGGAATGATAAGATTTGATGCGTACCCAATGCCTCGGGT
Organism: Glandirana rugosa; assembly: GCA_018402905.1. Taxonomy (NCBI): domain Eukaryota; kingdom Metazoa; phylum Chordata; class Amphibia; order Anura; family Ranidae; genus Glandirana; species Glandirana rugosa. The sequence continues at coordinate 40,943 of BLSH010441650.1, forward strand.
CGACGATCTTGTTGACAGGTTTGGTAGTGCCCAGTACATAACTACGTTAGACCTGACTAAAGGTTGTTGGAAGATACCCCTAACGTGGTCTGCAAAAGAGAAAACTGTGTTTTCTACCCCCTAGGGGTCCTTCCAGTTTAAGCGGATGCCTTTTGGCTTGAATGGTACTTCTGCCTCATTCCAGAGGATGATGGATAAGTCATTAAGACCACATCGCCAATACGCAGCCTCCTATTTGGACGACGTAGTCATCCACAGCCCAGATTGGGAATCCCATTTGCCCTGGGTGCAAGCAGATTCTCTTAAGAAAGAAGCACTCACTGCCAACCCCAGAAAGTATGTCATAGGCTTGGAGGAGGCCATATTCCTTGGCTACATTATTGGTCGGGGGCTGATCAAACCTCAAATCAATAAAATTGAGGCAGTTCAAAAGTGGCCCCAACCTATAAATAAAAAGCAAATTTGTGACTTTTTTGGGATCACAGGATACTACAGGTGTTTTATTCCCAATTAAGCCACCATTGCAGCCCCACTGACAGATCTGACGAAGGGTAGAGGGTCGGTCATGATCAAGTGGAATAAGGAGGCAGAGAAGGCATTTCAAATGTTGAAGCAAGCCCTTTGTGTACAACCTGTGGGCGTGACCCCAGATTTTACAAAGGAATTTGTAGTACAGACGGACGCCTCTGATGTGGGACTGGGTGCTGTACTGTCCCAGGTCAGAGACGGGGAGGAGTACCCAGTGGTCTACCTTAACAGAAAGCTCAACAGACATGAGAAAAAATATGCCATTGTTGAGAAGGAATGTTTAGCACTCAAATGGGGCTTAGATGCCCTCAAATTTTATCTGTTGGGGAGACCATTCAAATTAGTCACTAACCATGCCCCTTTTAAATGGATGTGTGATAAGGAGAAAAACATCCGGGTGACAAGGTGGTTCCTTGCTCTGCAAGCATTCAGATTCACAGTGGAGCATAGGGGAAACTCCAGAATAATGCAGATGCCCTTTTCCAGGTCCACTGTCTGGTTGGGACAGTTGCTGAGCCACAGAGGATTGAGCAGGGGGGTATGTAACATTATACAAGGTACGGTGATCGATGGACGATACGTGTCACCTCACATGCATTAATTTGCAGCGGACTAATGTGGAATCCGGTGAGGGTTTTACCAGCCAGCCACCTTGGCAGGGTTGGTTCCAGACCAGATTTTGTGGTCCACTGGAGTCCACCCGAGGTGGTTTAAATAATCAGGAGGAGAGCAGAGTTTTGCTCTGGCTTGGGACTGAATTATCAGCCTGAGTTTGCTTATGGACTGAGACAAAAAGGTTTTCACTTTCTATGTTTTGTGGGTGTCTTGGAGAAGCCCTGCACCACTCAGTTAGAAAAAATTGAAATGTTTAGTTAGTGCCTGGATGGCAAGGATTTATTTTCAGTTTTGTTTATTTGATTTCTACGTGCAACCTTTTAAATAAACCTGGCTACAAGCCAGATTTTAAGCAAACCTGCTGTTTGGATTGCCTTTTTCCCAGGGAAGGTGATAACCATTGAGATAATCCCCCACAGGGGTTACAGTGTTCTGCCACCCCCAACACCCAAGGCCCATTTTTTCTGCACCTGTTTGACTGGGGCATGTCATTACAATTTTTAAAATAATGTGCAACAGCAGGGCCCGCTCCTGTGCCCAACAAGAGTAACTGTGAGGGGTTACAGTGTTCTGCCACCACCAACACCCAAGGTCCAATTTTTCCCTATTTAACAGGGGTATGTTATTACAATTTTATAGAGTGCAGTCCCCGTAGTATATATAATACAGTTCAGACTATATGGTGCAGTCAGTGTAGTATATATAACACAGTGTATTGAAGCAGTTAAGGGGAACCCTATGACAGAATTAGGAAAAAAATGGCATGGGGTCCCCCCCGAAATCCATACCAGGCCCTTCGGGTCTGGTATGGATTTTATGGGGAACCCCGCGCCAAAATTAAAAAAAAATTGCATGGGGGTCCCTTAGGGCCTGGTATGGATTTTAAGGGGAACCCCGTGCCAATTTTTTTTTGTTAAATGGCGTAGGGGTCCCCCCAAAAACAAAACTAGGTCCTTTGGATCTGGTGTGGTTTTTAAGGTAGAACCCCTCGCCAAAATGTTTAAAAAATGGCGTGGTGTCCCCCCAAAATACATACCAGACCCTTATCCAAGCATGCAACCTGGCAGGTAAGGGTAGGGGGGGGACGAGCGAACGCCCCCCCTCCTGAACCATACCAGGTCACCTGCCCTCAACATGGGGAGGGTGCTCTGGGGTCCCCCCAAAAGCCCCTTGTCCTCATGTTGATGGGGACAAGGGCCTCTTCTCAACAACCCTGGCCAGTGGTTGTCACTTGTCAGGGTCTGTTGGCAGAGGGCTTATTGGAATCTGTGAGCTCCCTTTAGCAAGGGGGCCCCCAAATCCCAGCCCCCCCCCCAATGTGAATGAGTATAGAACACATTGTACCCCTACCCATTCACCAAAAAAGGAGTGTAGTTTTACAAGAAACAGTAGGAAGTTTTTGACAAGTCCTTTATTAAAAATGTCTTCTTCTTTTTTCTTCCTCCTGTCCCCACGAACCCCCACACCATTTTTTTCAAATTTCGGCACAGGGTTCCCCTTAAAATCCATACCAGACCCGAAGGGCCTGGTTTGGATTTTAGGGAGAAGCCCCACACAATTTTTTTTCAGTGATTTTTAATCTATATTGATAGGAGACGGCAATACATTTCAGCCGCTGCAATTTTAAATTACATTTTTCCTTTATGATATATATGTCATTTTGCTCCGGCACTGTTCTAGACAACGCACAGATGCGCCACTTTACAGGCAGACTAAGGGGACCCCCGAGGCACTATATTTAAAGGAATATTTCATTTTAATTGTTTCATTTTCGGCATTACTAAAATCACTGCTCCTGAAAAATGTATTGTTTTAAAAACTTTTTTTGCACTGATACATGTCCCCTAGGGCAGTACCCGGGTCCCCATACACTTTTTATGGCAATAACTTGCATATAAGCCTTTGAAATCAGCACTTTTGATTTTTCATGTTCATGTCCCATTGACTTTCATAGGGTTCACGTGTTCGCACAAACGTATTGCTTGTTCACGGTGTTCTGGTGCGAACGGATCCGGGGGTGTTCGGCCCATCCCTAGTTCTTATAATGTTTTTATATCATTTGCTTATAGCTTTGATGAAGAGCATTATTTAAACATCCACTTCAAGACTAAGCCTGTTTCTTGAATTCTGTGCTTACGAGTTAAAAACATTTTTTTATGCTATAAAATTACTTAGAACCCCCAAACATTATATATATTTTTTTCTAACAAATTTTTAAATCATAATGACAACAGAAACTACCCAAATGACTCTGATCAAAAGTTTACATACCCTGGTGATTATGGACTGATAACATGCACACAAGTTGACCCAAAGGGGTTTGAATGGCTATTAAAGGTAACCATCCTCACCTGTGATATGTTTGCTTGTAATTGCTGTGTGTGTGTGTAAAAGGTGAATACATTTCTGGACTCCTGACAGACCCTTGCATCTTTCATCCAGTGCTGCACTGACGTTTCTTGATTCTGAGTCATAGGGAAAGTAATTGTCAAAGGATCTGGGGGAAAAGGTAATTGAACTGTATAAAAAAGGAAAGGGATATAAAAATATATCCAAGGAATTGAAATGCCAATCAGCAGTGTTCAAACTCTAATCAAGAAGTGGAAAATGAAGGGTTCTGTTGAAACCAAACCATGGTCAGGTAGACCAACTAAAGTCTCAGCCACAACTGCCAGGAAAATTGTTCGGGATGCAAAGAAAAACCCACAAATAACTTCAGGTAAAATACAGGACATGTGGTGTGGCTATTTTAAGATGCACAATAAGGAGGCACTTGAAGAAAGATGGAGTAAATGGTCGAGTCGCCAGAAGAAAGCCATTACTACGCAAATGCCACAAAATATCCCATTTACAATACGCCAAACAGCACAGAGACGAGCCTCAAAACTTCTGGCACAAAGTCATTTGGAGCGATGAGACCAAAATTAAGCTTTTTAGCCACAACCATAAATGCTACATTTCGAGAGGAGTCAACAAGGCCACTGAAACACAGAGGTGGATCGCTGACGTTTTGGGATGTGTGAGCTACAAGGGCACAGGAAATTTGGTCAAAATTGATGGTAAGATGAATGCAGTATGTTATCAAAAAATACTGGAGGAATATTTGCATTCATCAGCCAGAAAGCTGCGCATGGGACCTACTTGGACATTCCAACGTGACAATGTCAAACAGCAGAAAAAAGTGAAGGTTCTGGAGTGGACATCTCAGTCTCCTGACCTCAATATTATTGAGCCTCTCTGGGATCTGAGATCTCAAAAATGCAGTTCATGCAAGACAGCCCAAGAATTTCCAGGAACTGGAGGCTTTTTGCCAAGAGGAATGGGCAGCTTTACCATCTGAGAAGATAAAGAGCCTCATCCACAAATAGCACAAAAAACTTCAAGCTGTCATTGATGTTAAAGGGGGAAATACACTATATTATGAACTGGGGTATGTAAACACAGTTGATTGATAATAAATGGCTTCAGCCGAACACTAACCGTGAGTGAAAGACATGTTTTTGTGTTACCATTCATATTCTCTGAGAAATTACCAAGAAATCATAAATTCTGCCAGGGTGTGTAAACTTATGAGCACAACTGTATATATATATATATATATATATATATAAAATGAATGAATGCTTTAGCATTGTTTCTAAGATCTGGTTTGTTTCCTATTTGCTGGAACAGAGCTCGGGCATACATTTTACAAATTTTAAAATTATATTTTGTAATAAGAAAAAGTGTTAGATTGTATTTAATTTTTCACTTTGGGAAATAATAAACAATACATGTAGCATTTCAGGTCATCCAAAGCTTAATGGAAATTCCCAAGTTGTCCTATTCTTTCTACTACAGGGCAGGAAGTGGCAATTTACTTACAGTTTACAGCAAATCCCAGATGGTCAAGGAATAATTGAGTGACTAGGAATCTTTTTTTGTTGTCACATTTACCGCATTTATGTAGCTATTCCTCTCTCGTTTGTCTTAGGATGGCCAGGCTTATATTAACTCATTCAGGATTAAATATATCTATCCTCTATGACCAGGCGAATTTGTCATATTCCAAAAAATCCAAATGATATATATTGTATATATACAGTTTTTATATATATATATATATATATATATATATACTGTATCTCACAAAAGTGTGTACATCCCTCACATTTTTGTAAATATTTTATTCTATCTTTTCATGTGAAGAAATGACACTTTGCTACAATGTAAAGTAGTAAGTGTACAGCTTATATAACAGTGTACATTTGCTGTCCCCTCAAAATAACTCAGCACACAGCCATTAATGTCTAAACCGCTGGCAACAAAAGTGAGTACACCCCTAAGTGAAGATGTCCAAATTGGGCCCAATTAGCCTTTCCCTCCCTGGTGTCATGTGACTTGTTAGTGTTACAAGGTCTCAGGTGTGAATGGGGAGCAGGTGTGTTAGATTTGATGTTATCGCTCTCACTATCTCATACTGGTCACTGGAAGTTCAACATGGCACCTCATGGCAAAGAAATCTCTGAGGATCTGAAAAAAAAGAATTGTTGCTCTACATAAAGATGGCCTAGGCCATGGGTCGGCAACCCGCAGCATGTTTGTTGCTGTCCTCTTCATTGGACAATGGCGAGCGGCCATTATCACAGGACTGGATGGGGGCCGGAACTGCTGGAGCTTACTTTTTCATTAAACAGCAGGTGATTGGTTGCTAGCAGCCAATCATCAGCCTGTTAATGTGAAAAGTTAACTTCAGCAGTTCCCGCCCTCATCCAGCGCTGTGATATCGATCTCTGATGCCCTGCTGTGCTATACACCTGTGTAAGGTAGGAGAGTTCTACCTACACAGCATGTTTGTGTGGGGTGGGGGACAGTGGGGGGTGCAGAAGACAGAGAATACTACAGATGGGGGGTGCAGAGGACAGAGAATACTACAGTGGGAGGGGGGTGCAAGGGACAGAGAATACTGCAGATGGGGGGTGCGAGGGGCAGAGAATACTACAGAAGGGGGGTGCAGGGGACAGAGAATACTACAGTGGGGGTGCAGATGACAGAGTATACTACAGTGGGGGTGCAGGGGATAGAGAATACTGCAGATGGGGGGTGCAGGGGGCAGAGAATACTACAGAAGGGGGTGCAGGGGACAGAGAATGAAGAATTAAAAACTCAATTGCACCGTGGAAAAATAATGTGAAACAGTGCAATCTGTGCTAAATACAAATCACTAAATAAATTAAATAAACATATGATGAAACATCTGTTATGCTGCTAGGGGGCTGCTGTGATCTTAGGCGAACCCGTTTAGTCCATATATAAACAAAAAACATTCAGCGTCTCCCCATATCCATCAATTGGAGACAAAATAATGTCCGTAAAAGTCCATAACAAATGATACAAATAAAGTGCCTTCAGTGAAGATAGTGACAGCTGTGCTCATAAAATTGCTTGGTGCATATAAGTGCAAAAAGGTGCCAGGTGCTCGGACCCCTCTTGTGTCCCCACTCACCCCAAAACGTGGACCTACTGCTTTGCAGTCAGCAGGTCAACCAAGCGAAGGGTTGTTGTAGATGGTTTTACAGCTGGGCACTGGAGAGGTAGGCAACGTAACAATCCCACAGAGATCAATCCTTAATGCGCTCAAAAGATAAAAGGACACTCATAGTGTAGACTGTCTAAAAGGTAGGCATTTATTGTGCAGACAAATTCCTACTTACACAGGAAAATAGAAAACTCGCGTAATTCCTAACTAGAGACACCCTAACAATGCAACGGATGGAGAGGTCACGGGTCGACATTTTGGTAGATGTTGTTGGGAAGCGAACCAACTGGACGACTGACGTTTCGTCATCCAGGT
>BLSH010441650.1:47928-58863 GCA_018402905.1 Glandirana rugosa
TAGTATTCTCTGTCCCCTGCACCCCCCATCTGTAGTATTCTCTGTCCCCTTATATAAACAAAAAACATTCAGCGCCTCCCCATATCCATCAATTGGAGACAAAATAATGTCTGTAAAAGTCCATAACAAATGATACAAATAAAGTGCCTTCAGTGAAGATAGTGACAGCTGTGCTCATAAAATTGCTTGGTGCATATAAGTGCAAAAAGGTGCCAGGTGCTCGGACCCCTCTTGTGTCCCCACTCACCCCAAAATGTGGACCTACTGCTTTGCAGTCAGCAGGTCAACCAAGCGAAGGGTTGTTGTAGATGGTTTTACAGCTGGGCACTGGAGAGGTAGGCAACGTAACAATCCCACAGAGATCAATCCTTAATGCGCTCAAAAGATAAAAGGACACTCATAGTGTAGACTGTCTAAAAGGTAGGCATTTATTGTGCAGACAAATTCCTACTTACAACAAGGCATAAAAACGATCGCATTCAATCTGGATAACACAGCGTGGTGACTGATGGAACCAGCATCCGTTCGTCTCCTCCTAGCGGCGGATGTGACGTGGATGGTTGCGACAGGCCGGAAGTGACGTCAACGCGTTTCACTCCAGAGACTAGAGCGTCATCACGGATGTTGATTTCCGGCCGTCGCGACCATTAAATCCCGGACGGCTCCGCCGACGTAGCCCGCAGGACTGGCGTCAGATCACATGATTTGCATTGCAGTTTCTTCTCAAATACAACAGCTTCTTGTAAAATACAACTTGCAGGAGGAATGTATTTTTTTCCCTTAGGTTTACTACCACTTTAAATGGCAGTTGGTAGACCTTAGCTGTGCAGACCCTGGTAAAATGTTGTTAGCAGAACAGGAAGAGAGGAAATAAAATGGAGCACCAGATAGTTGCTAGAAAAAAGACATCTGAATACTGTCTGCAGTCTGCCAAGCATTTGACTTGAAATATTCCTCTGCTCCTCCAGCCCTGTATCTCCCCTCCTCCACTCACAGGAAACACTGTTCTGCTAACAACATTTTACCAGGGTCTGCACAGCTAAGGTCTACCAACTGCCATTTAAAGTGGTAGTAAACCTAAGGGAAAAAAAATACATTCCTCTTGCAAGTTGTATTTTACAACAAGCTGTTGTATTTGAGAAGAAACTGCAATGCAAATCATGTGATCTGACGCCAGTCCTGCGGGCTGTGTGGGCGGAGCCGTCGGGGATTTAATGGTCGTGACGGCCGGAAATCAACGTCCGTGATGACGCTCTAGTCTCGGGAGCGAAACGCGTTGATGTCACTTCCAGCCTGTCGCAACCATCCACGTCACATCTGCCGCTAGGAGGAGACGAACGGATGCTGGTTCCATCAGTCACCACGCTGTGTTATCCAGATTGAATGCGATCGTTTTTATGCCTTGATGTAAGTAGGAATTTGTCTGCACAATAAATGCCTACCTTTTAGACAGTCTACACTATGAGTGTCCTTTTATCTTTTGAGCGCATTAAGGATTGATCTCTGTGGGATTGTTACGTTGCCTACCTCTCCAGTGCCCAGCTGTAAAACCATCTACAACAACCCTTCGCTTGGTTGACCTGCTGACTGCAAAGCAGTAGGTCCACATTTTGGGGTGAGTGGGGACACAAGAGGGGTCCGAGCACCTGGCACCTTTTTGCACTTATATGCACCAAGCAATTTTATGAGCACAGCTGTCACTATCTTCACTGAAGGCACTTTATTTGTATCATTTGTTATGGACTTTTACGGACATTATTTTGTCTCCAATTGATGGATATGGGGAGGCGCTGAATGTTTTTTGTTTATATAAGGGGACAGAGAATACTACAGATGGGGGGTGCAGGGGACAGAGAATACTACAGATGGGGGGTGCAGAGGACAGAGAATAGTACAGTGGGGGGCGCAGGGGACAGAGAATACTACAAATGGGGGGTGCAGGGGACAGAGAATACTACAGTGGGGGGCACAGAGGACAGAGAATAAAACAGTGGGGGGTGCAGAGGACAGAGAATACTACAGCAGGGGGTGCAGAGGACAGAGAATACTACAGTGTAGGCCGCAGAGGACAGAGAATAATATAGTGGGGTTACAGGGGACAGAGAATACTACCGATGGGGAGTGCAGAAGACAGAGAATACTACAGTGGGGGTGCAGGGGGCAGAGAATACTTCAATGGGGGTCGCAGGGGACAGAGAATACTACAGTGGAGGTGCAGGGGACAGAGAACACTACAGTGGGGGTGTGTGCAGGGGACAGAGGACACTGCTATAGGGGTACAGAGGACATTGCAATGGGGGACCCTATTAGGGACCCCATCACCCCTGGGGACAGGGACCCCTCCTCACCTTGCAACAGGGACCCCTTCACCCCAGGGACAGTGACCCCATCACCCCTGGGGACAGGGACTCCTTCTCTCCTTAGGACAGGGACCTCTTCTCCCCTGGGGATGGGGCCCTCTATCTCCCCTAAGGGCAGGAACTCCATTTTCCCTAGGGACAGAAATCCCATCTCCAGATCATGCTGGCTGGCAGGGCTGACGTCAGACACCCTTGGGTGCCAGGAAGGGGGAGGGGGCAGTAAAATCTGAATTTCCAGCTACATACTTCCTCAGGGTGGGCTTGGTATCAGTTAAGCACCTTAAAGTGAGGTAAACCTGTACTGTTATTATTACTGTGTTTGGATTATTATTATTGTCATTTATAAGTAGGTGAATGCGGCCCTCCAGGCATTCACATACATCGAATCCAGCCCTTAAGTTGAAAAAGGTTGCTGACCCATGGCCTAGGCTATAAGAAGATTGCCAAGACCCTGAAACTTAACTGCAGCACAGTGGCCAAGACCATACAGCGGTTTAACAGGACAGGTTCCACTCAGAACAGGCTTCGCCATGGTCGGCTAAAGAAGTGGAGTGCATGTGCTCAGCATCATATCCAGAGGTTATCTTTGGGAAATATATGTATGAGAGCTGCCAGCATTGCTGCAGAGGTTGAAGGGGTCAGCCTGTCAGTGCACAGACCATACAACCACACACTGCATCAAGCAAGCAGACTAAGGGCATGGATTGCTGGAACCATGTCCGGTGGTATGATGAGGCCAAGATAAACGTATTTGGTTTAGATGGTGTCAAGTGTGTGTGGTGGCAACCAGGTGAGGAGTACAAAGACAAGTGTGCATAGGCGTGCGCACATAGGGTGGCAGGTGTGCCTGGGCACCCTCTAATCATCCTGTACTGTACAGATTCCTCCTGCTGCCTGGCTGCAGAGAAAGGGATAAGGGGATCTCTGTCCTCAGTCCCTTTCTCTGTCTCAAAAGTGAGACATCAGTGGTCTGTTTAGACCCCTGATATTTCACCAAAGCCCCCCAGCAGGGCTCCTAATTAAAATTGTAAAAAAAATGATAAAATGTAATATTGTAAAAAATACTAAAAAAACTAAATAGTAAAAAAATAAATAAAATAAAATAAAAATAAACTACTAACACCGGTCTCTGCCTTTCTGACATATATGCACACACACTCATGTTTGTTTGCGATTTGTGGCGCACACCCTAATGCAATAGGCTGCGCACACCTATGCAAGTGTGTCTTGCCTACAGTCAAGCATGGTGGTGGGAGTGTCATGGTCTGGGCTGCATGAGTGCTGCTGGCACTGGCGAGCTTCAGTTCATTGAGGGAACCATTACTACAGCACAAGCTAATATTATTCACAGATTCATGTAAGGATTCACACAGGACTCGGTCTGCTTATTGGATGAGAAAGATTGGAACATCTCAGTACATATCTCTTAAAAGAAAAATGCTATGGCGTGGAAATCTTTAGACAGTGGCAAGTCATGGCACTCATACCCTTGTAGTTCATACATATATAGTGTAGGTTGTGATTGTAAAAAAAAATAGATCTTTAGGGAGGTAGTAGATTTTCCTAATGGTTTGGCTCTGTAGTATATGTGGGACCATTTTTACCTGCACATAAAATAGGCGGCACTGCTCAGGCTGAAAAAACATTTTGTTTTACAATTTAGAAAAACAAAAAATGGAAAAGTGTTTCAAATAACAAGCACTGAAGAAAAATTATACATGCCACGTAAACATTGCACAATAGTTGGAAGACGCCTATTGTTCTGGTTTATTAGCTAGTATTTTTCTTTTTATATTTCATTGTAAATTCATCACCTCTCTATCCTTCTTCTTCCAATATCTAGTTATAAATCTCTAAATAAGTTCATGTTGGGGGTGTACAAAGTGGCCAGCAAAATTTACATTTTGAACAACTCAGGTGGCTAGATACCTAATAAGATCAGGTACTATGGGACTTAACCCAACTTTTTACACTCTGGAAACCAAATGGTGCTGATTTTAAATATTAGCTAATTTCCAGTCATAATAATTATTCAGTTGATAATCAAATGATTCAGAAAAGACCATAGTGTTATAAGCACAGTACAAAACCTGACATTTTTATGTACACATATATCAATATAAAGCTTAACACATGTATCAGGGTTGTAAAGGAGTTTTTTTTAATTGTTTTGGATACAAATTAATTTCCCTGTTAATAAAACTGCTTCTTAAATAACTCACAAGCAGACACATGCTTGATTTACATAGAATGAAATGGCTTTTGCTTGGAAAGCAATTTATCACCATATTTCTATGTTAAATACAATACATTATAAGCACAAGGGACACATAGCAATTACTATTGACATGCTCTATTGGAAACACATAAATCAAAATAATAAGGGTCATAAAACAGTTAGGCTGTAAAATGTAAAAAAAAAAAAAACTATTTTTTTTAATTTAAAGAGACAGTTTCCATAAATGATCATAAATATTTTAGGTTGCAATTTACTGTACAGTACCAATTACTTCCCCCTACTACCTGACAACTGCTTGTATTTCCCACTATTGCACATGCAAAGTATACAAAAGAGTAAAATGTTATCAGAAGCAGCGCTCAGAAATGTAACTAGAACCACGAGTCCATATACAGCAGATAAACTGTGTTCTTAAATGATAAAAAAAAAAAATAGTAGAATCGCAATGTAATCAGGTATGTGTAGGCGAAGGTATGGGCTCACTAATTGGCCTTCAGGGCAAACGCAAATTTCTCTCATTTGCTGTTCCTGCTCTTTGTCACTGTACATCTGCAACTGATTCCTGGGCCTGAATTAGGCCCACTACCGGCAAGTGCTAAGGAAGTCTCACTGGGCTCTTCCAGCTATACATAAGAATTTCATATCAGTATCAGGAAAGAAAAAAAAATACTAAACTATTATTGTTACTTATGAGAAGAAGATAATCCCTTGGGCTTTAAATGGTTTAATTGACTTTAACTAGACCCAGCTTTAAATTGCAATTGCTGACACCCATAAAAAGCTTAACAGACATCTCTTTTACACAGCTGTAGTTGCATGGCATATAAATTATTGTTTAATTGATAAAGGAGGTCGCACTTTCTTTGTTTAAACAGATTTGTTTTTTAATAACGCATTCATACAATTATAATATTGATTATGGGAGCAAGCAAAAGGCCAATGTAAAATTTACAAAAATATAAGCCTACTGTATATAAACTAAAAATATAAGCTCGCCTATTATGTATTCTTATAAGCTGGCTCTGTTGTGTGTTTTTTAATGATGATGATGGTTATTATTAATATTATTTATAAAAGTGTATATCTACACTTCATTCTTATCTTCAGATACTTCTTCTAAATGTTCCCTCACCCCTTTGGATTTGTCTGGGTCAAAGCTTACACAGAGCTAAGAACTCTCTTCTAGCCCTCAGAGCTCAGGATTGGTGATTGGTTGGTCACACATACAACTCTGCATTGTGTGAGCCTGGGTTCACACTTGTGTGGTGCGGGACACCTCATGTAATTCGGATAGGGATTGCACTGCATTCCTATTTAAATCACATGTTATTCTTAGCAGGGCTCAATTTGCACTGCGCAAAAAAGATGTAGGCATCTTTTTTTTGCTGCACCGAAATTCTGCGATTCTTGCAATTACAGTGCGTTTTGAAACCTGCTATGGGGTATTGTTAATGTAACATTGACGCCGGTGGCAGATCGCATCAACGGAGTGCTATTTCAATGCGGTGCGGGAAACACTCAGCATTCATTGCATTTTCCGCACTGCATATATGTGGACCGGGGCTTAACCGCTTGCCAACCGCTGATCGGCATTTGACGGCGACAATGTGGCTCTGTAACGCAAAACGCCGTCATACGACGGCGGCCGCGATACAGAGCCACTGTGAGCGCGCTGTGTTCGGGGGGGGCCAGGGAGCGGGTGCGGCGGCTTCGATTGCCGCCGGCCACTCGCGATGCCCCCCCGGAGTGAAAGAGCGGAGGTCCGTGTATGTAAACACGGACCTCCGCTCTGTGTGAGGGGGAAGGGCTGTGATCACAGCCTTCCTGTACATGAAGGCTGTGACCACTTCCCTTCCCCAGCTAGGCAAGCCCCCCTACAGTTAGAACACGCCCAGGGAACATAGTTAACCCTTAGTGCGCCCCCTGCAGGTTAACCCCTTCACTGCCAATGGCATTTACACAGTAATCAGTGCATTTTTATAGCACTGATCGCTGTATAAATGCCAATGGTCCCAAAAAAGTGTCAAAATGGTCCGACATGTCCGCTGAAATATCGCAGTACCGCAAAAAATCGCAGATCGCCGCCATTTTTAGTAAAAAATAAAAAAAATTTAAAAACCCCAAAAATGAATTCTCATCATCCGTAAACGCGACCACTTTTGCGCAAACCAATCAATAAACGCCGATTGCGATTTTTTTTATCACAAATATGAGGAAGAATATAAATCGGCCAAAAACGGTAAAAAAAAATGCTTTTTTATATTTTTTTTTGGATTTGTATTTTAGCAAAAAGTAAGAAATTTGGGTTTTTTTGCAAAATTGTCGCTCTTCTTTTGTTTATAGCGGCGATCAGAAATGACGCAGAGGTGATCAAATATCACCAAAAGAAAGCTCTATTTGTGGGAAAAAAAGGACGCAAATTTCGTTTGGGTACAACGCCGCACGACCGCGCAATTGTCAGTTAAAGCGACGCAGTGCCGAATCGCAAAAAGGGCTCCGGTCCTAAAGCTGGAAATCCTTCCGGGGCTGAAGTGGTTAAAGTAGTCACATGCTCCTTTATGCCTAGTGTTTCATCTGACCTTTTCAGGTAAACAAGGCATGGGGGGGGGCAACAGAAAGGTGAATATTTCATCAGAGGTCATAGACCTGTTATTTTGTGCTGTATAGTCAAAGTACGGACCTGTTTTATTAAATAGTGATGCCAGTCCAACATATTTATTAATGTGTATTCCCATCTAAAATTGATGTTTTAGTTTGGCCAGGCTTAATCACAATTTGGTTCATAAGAACCTCAATGGTGGGTTATCCCCACCTAAAATTCCATCACCATGAAATGTTCACAGGTGTTATAAAACCAAGTGATGGTTTCATCTACCTCTAAATGATTCTCCTTTTTTTCATTAACTCAAGTGGAAGTAAACGATCCTATTGTTTTCAGCCAAGGAAGCTGCCATCTTGGCCTCTGTTTAATCTTCAAATGTCATGATGCTGCACATGTGATCATTTATGAGCCAGCCATTGGATGGTTTGACAGTTTAGTTGCGAGCACAACCAATGTGGTAGTTACATTTCCGGAAATGTAACTGTTGTAACTGTTAAATCTATGGGTTTACTTCTGCTTTCAATAACTGGGAAACAGAAGAATAACAGCTAGTCTGGAAAGAGGATAGGTATAATTAGCACTGGGAAATGCATGCTAATGGAGCCTCCAATAGGTATACAAATCTACTAGAAGGCATACTTATTCAAATCTGAATTATTGTAAGGCATGTGCTCAAGGATAAAAAAAATAAAATAAGGTACATATAATATGTGTTAAATAAATGTGTATTCACCTGTTAAATAAAAAAACTTTATTAGATCTTTGTTCTTTGTTATAGTTACAACTTACAAATAATCACTTCAGGACACCAATGAAAAGATCTCCCACTCTAAACCATTTCTTTGCTCTCCTCATTCTTGCTGTAAAAAAAAAACACAAGTTGAAAATCGAAAAGGAAAAGGAAAAGTAAAACCATCCAGTACTAGCTACTGTATAGCAGGGAGGCGGTCCTGGAAGCCATAAGTGCTGAGATATTTCCCATGGAGCCTTGATGTATTGAGTGCTTGAACCCCTGGCATCTACATCAGTAAGGTATTTAGGGCCAAAAGTGGGACAGTGTCATCAAAAGAAGGAACTCAGGTTTTGAGGGATTAACTTTACTTCAAAAGTAATTTAGGATATTGTAGTTCAGATATTGCTGTATTTAATTATATCTACTATATTTTCTGTAAGCCAAATGATATGTTCAGTGCATTTATTATGTCTCATGAATGTTTCATCAGCTGTTTGAATCTTTTACGCTCAAACCGTACACTTGCAGACAGCCTCATAGTATTTTAAGCGCTGTGTTTTAGACTAATGCAGTGTAGCTTCTGCTGAAATGGCTTTACCGTAAGAGAGATAATAGCCTCTAATTGGGAATACAGATGAGCTTTGACTAATGTGCCTTTTTTGACCACTGAAAAAAGTCAGTCTTCTCTTGCATCCCACAGGAGTACTTGTAATTAGCACTCATCCATCATGCTTGGATATCCTACAGTTTTTCTAATTGTAGTCAACTATACTACAGACCTGATTACATCTGGTAATTAAAGCAAATAATTATTAGTGGCGCAAGTGGTGGGACTGGTTATAATTGAATATTGGCAAGTTATGTATAACCACATAGGCACTGAAATATTTTGCTCCGTAGTGTCCTCATATTTCAGCTAATGCTTGTGAATATTTTTTTAATATGCAAGATATGTAATGCTGAATAGGATTTTAGAATGTCAATATCCTGAAAAGCACTCAATCTCAAATGATTACGTGAAACTATTATTTTTGTTTATTTAGA
Organism: Glandirana rugosa; assembly: GCA_018402905.1. Taxonomy (NCBI): domain Eukaryota; kingdom Metazoa; phylum Chordata; class Amphibia; order Anura; family Ranidae; genus Glandirana; species Glandirana rugosa. The sequence goes on from BLSH010441650.1 coordinate 56,907, forward strand.
TATTGATTGATTTAAGTTTTCTTCCATTTTACATTTGTTTGTCAGTTTTATACATATTTAGCCCAAAACGTCCAAAGCACACAATTAATGTTTTCATCAGGAAAATGCTTTAAAAAAAAAAATGGAAAAAAGTGATGATGATGAGCATGCACATAGGATACATTGTGCATTATAGTGTATTATGGGCGGTCAGTTTACTTATATTTAAGTGAAGATTAGTTCAATAAATTAAATGCAAAGACTAACTAAACAACATTTAGCTTGCTAAAGTACTGTGTATCATCAACATTTGTCATTTTGTACATCCTTTTTCATCACATTCCGGATGCAGGGGTTCTGTGTGGCTCCAAAACATTGCAGTACTTTGCTGGGATGTGATCTCTCTTCAGTAAAAAAAAAGTTTGGACTTTATCTGAAGATCCATGACATTGTTCTTTTTTTTTCCTTTATGACACTTCAGTGCTTCTTATCTCATGCAACCTCTTCTTGTAACCCTGCACACACTCCAGTGATAGCTGCATGCCATGGATGGATTTCTTGATCTTGACAGCAGTGGACCATGCCTGCCTAATGGGTAGTTAAATGGTGACTTGTAGTCCTCATCAGAAGCATATGTATTTCCTACACAAGGCTTTATAATTAAACAAAAAAAAAAACTCCTTTTCAAAAAGATTAAGATAACCTAAAATAAAGCATAGCAGAGTCTTAAAAAATAAAAGACCTATGCACTTCCATCACATGTTGCAGAAAAGAACAAAGTGCCCTGCACCAAAGACTTCAAAGAGTGTTTCATGTAAAAAAAAAATATATATATTCTCATAAAAATGCAGCAACATAGCATAATATCTGGAAAAATGGTAACGTTTTGAGCCCACGCTTCTCATTTTCAAGCCAAACAAGCACAAAAGTATTCCTCATGGTGGGTGGAGTTATACTTTCTGTTCCCATGCGAACTGAACTGTGCAGCCAGGACTACTGGTTTATAGCACAGATACAAGTGATTATTATAGAGCCATTTATTCCTAATCCATTATAAAGCTAGTCATCCATAATCATAATCAAAGTATAATCCATAAAGAGTGCTGTGTATGGAAACTACAGTTTATATGCAGGAGGGCTTGGGGACCAACACATAAGTGCCTTGGTTGTGAGGCTTACAAAACTTTTTTGGTAGCTAAAATCCCCTGGCAAGAATAATTTTGCTCCTCCGTGAAGATAGTATTTGCCATTATGGATATTAACAAGTTGTCAGTTAAATTAAAGCTAAAGTTAAAAAGCTTTTTAGTTTTGGATAGGGCTAAGACAGCGTAAAACACCTGTCAGGTTTGTATTGCTGTCTGTGTCTGCTGTCTGTGTCCCCATTAGGGGCAACCACCCTCTTCATTTTTCCTGTATACCATTATCATTAAGAGTGAAAGTGAAAGAAGATCCCAAATTTTGGGCTGTCACCAGAACTGGAATGCAGGAGGTCCTGGGTTTACTATGCTTCAGTTTGTGAATGAACAGGAAACATTGGAGTGTTTCCCATTCATTCACTGTCCAGCAGTGGCGGCTGGTGAAGTTTTAGGATGGGGGGGGGGCGCCAGGCCCCGCCCTTCTTTTTAACCCCTCCTGCTTCTAATAAGCCCCACCTCTTATAGAATCCACCCACTCCGTCCCCTGTATTCCACATATTGTGCTCAGTATCACATCACAGGACACAGTATACAGCTCAGCATCACAGGACACAGTATACAGCTCAGCATCACAGGACACAGTATACAGCTCAGCATCACAGGACACAGTATACAGCTCAGCATCACTGGGCACAGTATACAGCTCAGCATCACAGGACACAGTATACAGCTCAGCATCACAGGACACAGTATACAGCTCAGCATCACTGCATATGACACAGGACACTACGACTCGACATATGACACGGGTCACTACGACTCGACATATGACACAGGACACT
>BLSH010441650.1:79765-91341 GCA_018402905.1 Glandirana rugosa
CAGGGAACAGGCAGGTGGTAAACTTCCGGGATTACAGCTCAGGCCCTCCCTTCAGACCCAATACCTTATTCACAAGCTCACCCGTACAAAGACTCTATTCACTCACCACAAAAACATCGTGCAGGGTTCACCTGTCTAGAACCCTATCATGACCCCTCTCTTACCCACCCACGACGACTACTCCATGGGTGTCCTCCTTTAGATCCCAAATTCGCCCTTGACGATTAGAGAGATAAACTTAGGTCAGACCAGAGAGTGGACACCTCATCTGTTCTCTGTACACCACTCACTTATCTCAGAAACATGCCCACTCGAACACTTATTCCATAACCCAGACTTCCCTCCCGGACTCGACATTAGGGCCTTCAAATGGTGGACGGACAAGGGACTGTACCAAATTGGGCACTTTCTCACCCCTAACGGCCCACTCACACTAAGCCACTGTGTGAGCAAGCTAGAGTTACCAAAGACCGAGCGGTTTAGACTCCACCAGATCAGGCACTTCCTTCTCTCCAGATGGTCCTCTAAACCGACTCCTCCCTCGATTTCTCCCTACGAACAATGGTGTGGTCAGCCGGGGACTAGGGGGGGTATCTCCATCATCTATCACTCGCTGGCCCATCTGGAGAACAAACTCCCTTATATGCGAGCTTGGGAACAAGACCTACAATTCCAGTGGGACCTGGGCAGGTGGCTCAACGTAAACAAGAGAGCTTTCAGGGGAGCCATTAGTGCTGCCCTGATCGAAGCCAACCTTAAGGTCTCAACTAGATGGTATATGACACCACTCCGGCTCTCTAGCATATACCATACGGCAGACCCTTTGTGCTTCAGGGGTTGCAACCTCCGGGGTTCTATGGTGCATATTTGGTGGGAATGCCCAAGAATTAGAAAATGTTGGGTGAAAATTTTCAACCTAATTCATAAAGTGACGGGTTGCCTCCTGCCCAGGTCCCCAACTATAGCCCTGCTTAACGCTGACATTCCCAACTCCACTAAACACTCCCGTAAACTGATCCACTTTATCCTACTCGGGGCCAAGGTGTCTATCGCCAAGGCGTGGAAATCACCGAAGATCTCCTTTCTTGCAGTCAAACGCAAGATATCCTGGATCATGGCACAAGAAAAACTAGCAAGTCGCATACTCGACTCAACCTCTAAATTTGAGGCCATCTGGGAACCTTGGACCAACCATATGGGTTTCTCATTGATCCCGGGCCTCAATATCCAAAGCTCTCTTCCTTGCCCCTCCGGTGTTTAATGTAGAGCTTTCTCTACTTTCTCTGCCTCTTCTCTCTCCTTCTTTATTTCTATCCCCTTATCTTCAAGAGCAATGATCATTCGCTTGAACTTTATCTTAGTAAGTGACAGTAAGGGATTCAGTCCCGGTTACCACGTTTAGTTGGTTTATTGACATTAAAATTATCCACATAGGCCCTCCTCTCTCATGGGCCATTTAAACTGTTTCTCACTCTTGGTTACATTGTTTTATTTACTCCCAGAGGTTTAAATGTAAATAAGCTTATGGCAGGTAAGAATTGTAGGAGTTATGGGTGGGACATGTTGTCCCCGCCCTGGGCACAGTTTGTTCCCAGTCAGGGTGCCCGGGAGCAGGCGATGACATCCCCCAACCCAAGGTTATCTCGAAGTATCAATCTTAATCTTCACCTAAGGCAATCCCTATAATGTGTCATGCATTGTAATTCAAATGAACACCTTGTACATGCTGAATTGTACCACTTTCTCTGTCTAATTGCTCTTTCTCCTTGATTTCTGTTCTTGAACAAAATTCTTAATAAAAATATCGAAAGAAAAAAAAATAAAAAAAAACAATCGTAACTGACCAGATAAGGTAAGGTGTTACATCTTAACATAAAACCTCAAAGTTTGTTAGTTATCACTGTCAAGGGTAACTGTGTAAATAAACGGTCCCCTATGATGGTGGCTAAGTAGTTGAGCCATCAGTAACCTTCAATCTGCCTAATTTGTTAGCAATGTCTTTTTTTAGGTACCAATCCGTGTAGCGGAATGGTCGCATCAAGTTCTGAGTCTCTTCTTGCGTAAATGTGTGTTCTATATAATTGCGCCATCTCCTAAAGAATTGGGTAGTAGGCTTAAAGGACAATTGTGTCAAGACTCTCGATGGGCCTTCTTAATGCATGGGCACCCCTGGGTGCATTACATTGTACTTGCCAACTGTCCCGGATTTGCCAGGATACTTACAATTTTTACTAAGCTTCCTGGGGATGGCCATGTCCCAGGCAGCAGTCCGGAAACTGTACTGTGCCCATCCTGATCCCAGGATTGTGCCCTCCTGACTCCCCCCCCCCCCGTACTGTAGCGTTCTGCCTCCCCACCTGTACTCTACCCTTGATGTTGATTAGTCTTTGATTTATGGCAGGGTTTTCTTATTGTTTAAAATCGATTTTATTGAAAGCACTAGTAAATATATATTTAATTCTATCAACTATTTATACTTTAATTGTTGAGAGTAGGTGCGTAAGTTAGGGAGGCTGGTAGGGGCCCCAGTGCATTACTTTGCCCAGGGGCCCATGATGCTGTTAAGATGGCCCTGCATGTGTGACAACCATGGCGCCTTCTATAAATACCATGGAGAAGAGAATAAAGACACAAATGGACAGGAAATGTGTTATTTGTGGTATTATTGGGTAAAAATAAAAAGTAAACAGAAGCCTGAAAAAAGGAAATGAATGCAGCCACCACATTTAAGGACTGGTAAGCTGCAACATATAATATTTTTGGTTTTGAGTTTAGATAGAGTTTAAGGTGGAATGTTTTTTTAGCTCCTGGCTCCCTATGTGTTTTGGATACTCTAAAGGCAGGACCCTGGTAAAATAATTATCTGCTGTTCCTGTCCCTCTAAAGTTTTGTATGTCCTAGCTCTTTTGATTCCCCCTAATGTCAAATAAATATAAAATTCAATAGGGAGAGTAGGAACAGCCCATAATGTCCTTAGGAGTTATACAGACCCAGGCACGAATAGACTCCCAGAGGAAGAAAAAAATATTTCTGGTGGTTTAAATGTCCAGCATGTACAGGCAGGGAGGGAGTCAAAGCACCAAAAAACTTGTCAGTACTAAATAAATTTTACCTGAATAATAGATGCTTTAATTAAACCCTGAATTTATCCAGCTTCTAGCCTAAAACCTAGCACACATGGGCTGAATGTCGGGTGGTATTGGCCGGTTCAATAGAAACTAGCTGACATTCGGCCTGTGTGTACTGGAATCAGTCCGCTGGCTGTTTGGCCGACCTCTGTCAAGGAGCTTGACCGGAAAAGGTCTGCCAAAAGCTGAGAGCACTGACTGTAGTGTTCTGGCGGGGGGGGGGGTGCCCCCCTGTCAGAACACAATAGCACAGCAGGGAATATTGTTGTACTAACATTGGATTGTTAGTACAGTGGCTCTGATCTGCAACCTGCTGGGTTGAACTGCTGGCCCTGCTCCTTTTAACAAAAGTTAATCATTCACTGAACTTTTTGCCGACGGATGCTGCTGGAAAATTTTCATACATTAAACCATCCTTAACTAATGCATACACAATGTGGGTAGGGTTGCCACCTCATCCCTTTAAACCTGAACACATATTAATTACACAGGTTCTATGGCTGATTGAGGTGGTAATTAAAATCACTTGGTGCCTCATCTGCAATAAATTAGCCTCAGAACCTGTATAATTCATATGTGTTCGGGTTGAAAGGGATGAGGTGGCAACCCTAGATGTGGGTCATATCACAAGTAATGAAATCTTTGATCTCATATGCACGCCCCGTATTATTAGAACCTGATGTAACCTAATGTATTCCATGTTTTCATATTATTTCTTGCAAAATAACAAGCCCTACATTTACTTTGGCTGGACCGAAAATGTTTTCGGGCATATGGTAAATGTAGGGCTTGTTATTTTGCAAGAAATAATTTGAAACAACGGAATAAGTTTGGTTCTAATAATACGGGGAGTGAGTATGCGATCAAAGATTTAATTACTTTTGATACGACCCACGTCATGTATGCATTGGTCTGTCCATGCAGACTAATGTATATAGGATGTACAAAAAGGGCTCTTAAAGATTGGTGAACATGTGGCCAATATTATTAAATATATACACACCATAGTGTGTCTGAACATTATAGAAGCTGTCATGCAAGGGACCCTTCCTCACTTCAATTTTGGGGTGTGGAAAAAGTCCCCCCTGCATGGAGGGGCTCTAATAGGGTCAGGGAATTATCTAAAAAAGAAACAAAATGGATTTATTTCCTCCAGACGTTAATACCGGGGGGTTGGACATTGAACTGGACTTTAACTCCTTTATTAGTAATTATTAGTGATGGAAAAATTAGATTATGCTGGGTTGAATCTGCTTAATGGTTATAATAATTTTTTTTTAGTAAGGGCTCGTTTACACTTGCTTTAAAATAAGGCATCAGACACGCTCTGTTAAAGCTCTCTTAATGCCAGTCAAAGCACCTGTCACTAAATAAAATGGTTGGCTTACAGTGCTGTTTACACCTTGCATTGGCTTTACTTCGCTTCAGCTTTGCGTAAAAAATTATACCCCATGTAACTTTAGCCAGGCTTCAAAGCCTCTTCAATGCCTCCATAGAAGTCTATGGCAAAGCTCGTTTGAAGCTCGCTTGACGCACCTACGACTTTTCAGAGGCTTTAATTCAGTTTTAGCTTCGCTTTGTTTTGGAGAAATTGCAGGTGGGAGATATCAACAATCACAAAGGGAATTGGCCAAGCTTCAAAGGAGCTTCAAAAGAGCCTCATTGAAGCACCACCGAAGCCTCATTGAAGCACCACCGAAGCCTCATCCAAGCACCACTGTAGCCTCAAAAACACATCATAAAAGCTTGTTGAAGCAGTAGGGGCTTGAATGTGTGTTGAAGCCAAAGCAAGTGTAAACGAGCCCTAAGGGTATATGTGGTTTGTGAATTAATAGGCTGTTATTGAAAAAATTTTTTAGGTTAACTCAAGATTTCTTGATTCTTATGATCATGTTTTATAATTTCGTACGAATAGCATGTGTATATTTTATTGTTATTATGAATTCATAAGGTTAGAGGATGTGTATAATGGTATATAATTGTGCCTAATTTATGACATTTTTAATGATATGATGTATAGTTTTGATATCATCCTTCTACCTTGGTTTTTGATTGTTTAATAAATTACAATTTTATATTAAATACATTTTTATTAAATTGATTTATTATTATTAAAATGATGTTTAATTAAATTGACCTATTTTTTATATATAAAACTATTTTTATGTGATTGATTTTTTATATTGAAATTATTTTTAATATATGAAAGAAAAATTTTACGGTCAGCTGTTTGATCTGAGGTCCATTTGAGCCTGTGCAAACTTTTGACCATTGACTTTGTATGCCATGACCAATTTGTAAGGTGTACAAGTTTTTGTCCGGCCTGTAAAGGGTTAATTGCATACACGGGATACTTGGTTCAGCTTATGAAGGCTTATTCGCCCAGTTGGATGTATCTGCCATCAGGTTCCCCGATGCACTAATGTGATTGAGGAGCAAAGCCAATACCAATTACAATAAGGTAGGGGAGGATATTTAAACTCAGTTACTATGACGTGTAGCCCCCCCCTGTGATGAAGTCAGAAGTGACAAAATTCATTGGGGCATGGCTACACAGCAACTGTATTGGATGTTGAATGTGTAATCTGTCAGTGCGGGCGAGGAGAGGTGTAGTATGCAGCACGCGGGCATCCAGCTTGTGACAATTATTGACTGAAGGCAATGTTTTCATGTATTGAATGTGAATGGTGGAGGACCCATGGTGCTTAATAGTTGTATGGACTAATACACTATCATTTTCACCATTTCACGTTTTTGTACCTATGAATAATGGGCATTATAAATATGGATATTTAGCACAATCACACATTTTTTAGAGTTTTTAGATGTTTATTCATTTTGATAGCGCTACTGTGGCAAACCAACCCCGCCTGCCGCTCGCCTGTCCATCTACCAGGTCCACACTTACCCCATCCAGGTCATGGGCAGCTTCATGGGCTTCCCCCTGCGTCTACTCCTCGGCGGCTTCCCCCCTGCTTCTGCTCCCGGCCAATACGGTCAGGCCCTAGTAAGAAAGTAAAACTAAGAGACAATTAGCAGGCTTTTTCTGGTGTTGGATGTTACTTTAAAATGGAATACCAGTTCACTTGAATATGTCTCTTTGCAGCTTTATTTGTAATTGTGCATTAGTTACTTTAAAGTTGATAATATTTTTGTGGTAATTTTGTTCGCCCTATGTATTTGCTTATACGTTTTATGTTTTATATGTTTGCGCAGCGCTTTACAAAAATGAAGGCAGACAGTACAGTTACATCACAATTTGGTACAAGAGGAATCAGAGGGCCCTGCTCGTTAGAGCTTAAAATCTAAGAGGGAGGGTCAATTGATACAAAAGGTAAAAGCTGTGGGGGATGAGCTCATGTAGAAAGAAAGAGTATTAGGTAGAAGCAGGATAGGCTTCTTTAAAGAGAAAAGTTTTCAGGGATCGTCTAAAAATGGATAGATTAGGAGACAGTCGGACTGATTGGGGTAGGGAGTTCCAAAGGAAGGGAGAAGCTCTCGAGAAGTCCTGGAGGCGAGCATGAGAGGAGGTGACAAGGGAACTAGAGAGCATAATTGTTGGAGGGTGTCATAGCAAACCAAAGTTTTAATATAAGACTGAGTTATAAATAAATTCAAATCTAAGAAGCACCACACTTAAAAGGTTAATATCAAAATATGTGGTTCACTTCTTAAGCCTGTCTGCCTTAATTAAAATGTTGGCTACAAGTAATTTGTTGAAAAGCTTATGTAAATAACAAAATCTTTTCCCAATCAAGATTCAGCCAACAAATGGACAAGCAACGTTTGAAACATGATATGCCAGAATTGGTTGTACGTTATTCTTGGGTTTTCAGTTTTAAATTGGCTAACTTGGCAAAGCAGTTGAACAACTGAGGGTTTGATTTAGAAAAATAATAAGGATAAATAGGGTGTCTTTCTTGTAGCTATAGTGAAACGAGGACACCAAATCAAAATACATGTATGTACATCTGCATTATTACTAAAATTTTGCAAAATGAGGAACTGAAATAATGTAAGGACAGTTTCAACATAATCATCCCATTTTTTTAGATAATTTAAATAGTTTACTATTTTAGAAAAATATATATATTTTTGACACCTTTTTTGCTATCTTTCCAAACATTTACATTCTTTTTTTATTACTATTGCATATTTTAATAGCTACATGTGAGAAAAAAATATCGGCTTTGGATTTGCAATTCTTTACTGGTACAGATTACTTACATTTCTGTGCATCTACCACTATATCTGTTAAAGAGCAATTCTGTTCTATTATAATTGCTTACATCTTGCCTGTCTATAAAATGAAAATAAAAAGTTTACAAAAAAATTTTTATGTACTTAATTTTTGTGTATAATTATTACGCATGTATACAACGCATATGAACTACATGTATAGTATTATAAAACATGGCTGCAAGTGTGACTTTCTTCTGAAAATGCATGTGCCTGGCTGTCTCTGGGTTTAACACTTCTAAAGTCACTGCCTTGGAACTACAGATCTGCTGACTGATATCAGGGACAAATGAAATGCCAAAGCGGAAACCCTCAATTTCACACATTGAGCTACTTATGTGAACTTTGCTTTAGAGAATGTGTTCTTTTTTCTTAAGGGGGGTATATTTGGGGTGAATTAGTTTCATTTAGTGTTCTTTGTAATTGTATTTTTCATATTTCCTTGTGTTATTGATTATTATTTGTTTCCTTTCATTTTAATTGTTTTACTTGTTTTTTTTCTTCATTTTTTTTTGTGAAATAAAAATACAATACTGAGGATAATGTGGGGATGTTTTTTTGCACAAAAACAGGTCCAGGACAGTTGAAAGAAACCTCTGTAATCCTCAGGAGTGTCAGGAGCATGTGCGCTCCTCCTCCATCATAGCTGCTGGTTCCAGCATCCTGATTTTGGCAATGATGCATTTCCCCTCTCCGTCTGTCCACCTGCAAGGTAATTAATGTGGTCAGTCTTTGGGTGGAGAACAAACCTGATTTAACCACAGCCCCGGAAGGATTTCCCATGTTAGGACCAGAGCACTTTTTGTGATTTGGCACTGCATCGCTTTAACTGATTATTGCATGGTCGTGCGACGTTGTGCCCAAACAAAATTTATGTCCTTTTTTTCCCACAAATAGAGCTTTCTTTTGGTGGTATTTGATCTCCTCTGCGTCACTTCTGGTCACCACTATAAACAAAAAAAGAGCGACAATTTTGCTAAAAAAACAATATTTCTTACTTTTTGCTAAAATACATATAAAAAAAAATATATAAAAAATGTATTCATCAGTTTTGGCTGATTTATATTCTTCCTCATATTTTTGGTAAAAAAAATTTAAATCGGCGTTTATTGATTGGTTTGCACAAAATTTGCCGCATTTACAAACCATGAGAATTAATTTATGGCAGTTTTACCATTTTTTTTTACTAGTAATGGCAACGATCTACGATTTTTATCCGTACTTTGATATTAGGGCGGACATGTCGGACATTTTTGACACTTTTTTGGGACCAATGACATTTATACAGCTATCAGAAATTTAAATATCCACTGATTACTGTGAAAATGTCATGGGCACCAGAGATCTAACTGATCCGAGAACAGGGATCAGTAGATCTCTGACATGCTGCCTGACAGAGCGGGGGACCGCCGTGTTTACATCGGTGGTACCCCGTTTTTCTGCTCTCTCAAGCAATCGCGGCTCGCCAGTGGAGATCGAGTCCGCCTGAGCCGCGGCCACAACTCTGCAGAGTTTGGCGGGCACGGGAGCATGCCCACAGGGATGCGCTCCCCTCCGTTACTGCGCACGCACGAGCCGCCGTTTAATGATGGCGATTCAAGCTACAGAGCCCCACTGCTGCAGTAAAGGGGGCTGCTATAGGTCAAGAACACAGAAGCCAGCTATAGTGTCTGACCACCTGCATTAGTAGTAAGAACGACAAGGAGACATTAAGGCTAGGTTCACACTAGTGCAAATTGGAAATGGGTTTCCCCGCATACAATTTGCATTACAGGAGATTGTGACCAGCTCTCAATGGTTCACACTTGCACAGGAGTCCTGTGCATCTTTGGCTCTGTTTCAGGGCCAAATTTAGGCAAAAATTAGGCCCTGATTCATCCCTGAAACAAAGAAAAGTAATGTACCGGACCCCTGCTGCGAGCCGCATGTGGCATCAGTGTGAACCCAGCCTTAAACCGTATTTCACTCAAGGGCTAAAATACATTAATTTCTTTGTTCACTCCAATACATTCTATGTATGTATTTCAGGGAAATCTGAACTTAATTTCACTCAGCCCTACTGGCAACAAGCATATAACTGTCACAATTCTATATAGAAACCCATGAAATAATATTAGTGAGAAAATACCTGTAACAAATAAACAGTTCTTTTACATGATAGGTAAAAATATGAACAGTTTAGAAAAACCATCAAAGTATTAATCAGAGTGAAGAAGCAGATACATTACCTTTAAACAAACTTATTTAGCCCGATGAAGTCCATTTTTATGGGTCAGGGGGTACATTTGCAAAATAGACCAAACAGCTGTTTCCAGCATACAGGCACACACATTTGTGTATTTATTGCTTAATAAGAACTTCAGTCAAACTTCCCATACTTTCCATGCATGACTACTGCTTTTTTCCTCCTAGCAAATGGCACCAGTGGTGTAACTACTGTCATTTCAGGAAGCGCAGCCCTTCCTGGCTCCACAAGGACCCTAAGCTGCCACTGTTGCGGGTGGGAAATCAGAACCCTTCATCTTTTTCTTATGCTTACAAAACTCTGATGACCCCAGCTGGGAGTGGAAGCCATCAACAATAGCTTGAAACACAGGAAGATAGACATCGGCGATGACAGCACCACCAGTGCAGTGATGATGTCATGGCATTATGCCTATAATGACATCATCCAGCATCAAGGTATCTACAGAGCATTGACTTCATTTATCATTTGGATGTAAAAAATGGCACATTAAATATGTTTGGAACATCCTTATTAAAGCGCCAAAACTGTTCGTTTGCACTAGTTAGGTAACTGGGAGTAGTTCAGTGTGTACTCCTAGAATAATAGAAAAAGTTAAGGTCACACTTTCCACACTATAAGCCTTTAACCAAAAAACGTATTGTCTGTAACATTCGACACCCCCTCCCCACTGCTTCCTCTTCCCCAGGAAGAAGAATTCCACACTTCATTTGTAGATCAAACACCTTGCTTCTGTTTTATTCTTGTTCTATTGAAGTTTATTAATATTTTCCATGTCACAGCCTTTTTCTCCAGTATAATCATAGAGGTCTTGCCAGACTTGCCCTTTGAAGAATAATGAATTAGTAATAAAAGCTGCACGCAAGACAACCCCTTTTTTTGGCAGTCGATTCAACATTTGTGTCAATTGTAATAATTGTATACTGGAGTAAAGTATTTTGGACGCAGGATTACATTTTCTGGCACATAAAAAAGTAACTGTAATTTAGCCAAAATCTATACTAAGGTAGTGTAGGGACTAGAGACATTTCTTTTCAATGGGGAATACAACAAAGCACAGGAAGGAAGGACATTTCTGATAGAAAACTGCTAGAACAAGAGGTCATGCTCTGTTGACCTGGATGATGATGTCAGGGACAGAGGTAGTATTTTAGAGTAAAATTTAATACAGTAGGATGACTTCACTTTTAATAACTACGGCTTTAACAAGCCAAAAGGATCTGTTGCAATTGTCTTTCGTACAGTCAGGTCCATAAATAATGGGACATTGACATAATTCTAATCTTTTTGGCTCTATACACCACCACAATGGATTTGAAATGAAACAAACAAGATGTGCTTTAATTGCAGACTTTCAGCTTTAATTTGAGGGTATGTCCATCCAAATCAGGTGAACGGTGTAGGAACTACAACAGTTTGTATATGTGTCTCCCACTTTTTAAGGGACCAAAAGAAATGGGACGGGACAGATTAACAATCATAAATCAAACTTTCACTTTTTAATACTCGGTTGCAAATCCTTTGCAGTCAATTACAGCCTGAAGTCTGGAAAGCATAGACATCACCAGACGCTGGGTTTCATCCCTGGTGATGTCAGACCTCTACTGCAATTGTCTTCGGTTCCTGCTTGTTCTTGGGGCATTTTCCCTTCAGTTTTGTCTACAGCAAGGGAAATGCATGTTCAATCGGATTCAGGTCAGGTGATTGACTTGGCCATTGCATAACATTCCACTTTTTTCCCTTAAAAAACTCTTTGGCTGCTTTCACAGTATGCTTTGGGTCATTGTCCATCTGCACTGTGAAGCACCGTCCAATGAGTTCTGAAGCATTTGGCTGAATATGAGCAGATAATATTGCCCGAAACACTTCAGAATTCATCCTGCTGCTTTTGACTGCAGTCACATCATCAATAAATACAAGAGAACCAGTTCCATTGGCAGCCATACATGCCCACGCCATGACAC
>BLSH010441650.1:98981-124997 GCA_018402905.1 Glandirana rugosa
ACATGATTGCTAGCTAAAGCGTATGTTGCCAGCAAGTATGCAGGACAACATATGCTAGCAGCTGAGCACTCATGCTCCGAAATCTCTACATCGGTAGTAGACTTAGGAGTCCGGACACGTTAAGGACCGATATAAATGTCTCCTTATTGTGTCTACTTGGGGGACAACGTCGGACACAGGACACTGAAAGATGTAACGTCAGACAAGTCACCCCCTCTCTTCCATTGTTTTTGAAGGATGAATTGGTGAAGTCGGGGCCTTCCTAAAGGTCGAAATCCTGGCCTCGGGAAAAACGCTAAGCCGTGACGCAGCGAAATTGACTTTTAACGCGCCAGCACGCTGTAACATGGGTACAATGTCGCACGACCGCGCAATTTTCAGTTAAAGCGACGCAGTGCCGAATCGCAAAAAGGGCTCCGGTCCTAAAGCTGGAAATCCTTCCGGGGCTGAAGTGGTTAAGTAGGAAGTTTTTGTTACCTTCTCTCCCCCACTGAACAGACTGCAATGTAGAAAGTCACAGGACACAGGCTGCAACAGGGGGTTCATCTGTGTTATTCCTCTGTAAATATAGCCAGGAATTGCACAGGCCTGAGGATTCAGATGATGGCTACATCTCTAAAGCCTCGTACTCACGAGTCGACGATCGTATACAACAGGACGTATGAACGACCGTTGTATGCGAAATCGATCGTTAGTACACGCGATTAGAACAGCCGACGTACGATGGTCGTCCAACGGGATTTGTATGAGCAAACTAGAAACCTTTGGTAGTACCAACAAGCGGTCATACAACCGTTGTGTCGTGTGTACAGAGAAGTTGGTCCAACAAGTTGCATTGTGCAAAACACGCATGCTCAGAAGTTAGGAACGGCCGGTTGCTAATTACATGCACCTGAACTTTCTTTCTTGGGTCGTACGATCGTGTAGTGCAGTCAGTATGCTAGATACAACAGCTAACATACAATTTGGTCCGTTCGGTCGTCGAACCGTGTGTACGAGGCTTTATGTTTCTTTTACACAGGTGGGCAGGGGGTGGTAAAAACACACAGCTGAGCTGCAGTTTTCGCATCCCCCAGGCTACTCACCTAAAGTGTAAAATACAACCAAAGGAGGCTGTTCACAGGTTGCAGCTGCAAAGCTTTGTGTAGCAGCCACAGAAATTTTAATACAACAGGCGGGACCTCCTGTAAGACTCAGCCTTTCAAGTCACTTTGGCCAGAACACAAACGTGAGTCAAATAATTGGCTCACATTTGCAGCACATATCCCAATTATAAACTGCCATTTGGCAAAAAAAAATACAAAAATAGGCATTCAGGAGGCAGTAGGATCATCTCTCACCATCTCAATTATTCAGTGCTCAGGTGCAAATTGTGTACCACCCTAAGCACTCCATCTGCTGGAATGTCTTATCCCCCTAGACAAGTGTAAAAATCAAATAATCAATAAACAAATATTGATTATTTGTGGATCACCTCCTAAACACCTGGCAGTGATTGCTTTGTCGCACTCTAAAAAGTGATCCACGACAGATCACTTTTCAGAGCACAGACTTGTGTAAATCTACTTTTAAGCAACATTTTAGTCCTGAAAACAGATCAGGTACTTTCATACTGCTCCGTTGAATTAAATGCATTAATGCATTTGTGTTTTCTGGGCGCCTGACTTCCAGCATGCACCTGTGAAACATGGACATGTGACTCAAAAATGCACCAAAAAATGCAGCCAAGATGTGTTTTTGATGCATTTTTGGCACTTTTTTATGCTTTTTCCATTCGCTTCAAAGGGGGGCTGCATTTTTGGTGCAGTTTTGGAAAGCGCACAAAAAAAAAACAACATACAGCACTTTTCAAAATGCACCGCACCCGCAGTTCAGTGGTGTAAAGAGTCCTATAGGATTTAAAACGTAACTCCACTTTTTTAAAGAAGAAAACTCTTCTGGGTGACCTACTACTGTATGGACATTGGAAGGATTTTAACAAACTTTGTTGCAGATTCCTACCTTTTGTTGATCTAAAGGAATAGTTGTTTGTTTGTCCGTGTCCATGGGCAAAGTGGATGAGAACGGGAGTGATTTTATAATTATCAATCAGCTGCTGCACTTGTAGGGTTCTAATAAGGAAAGTGGCAGGATCTGCCAGGGCCAGGGTCTCCCTTTGAGAATATCTCACCAAAAATACAATTTTTGTTGCAGAAGATACCCCAATTCTGACTTGTATCTCAGTGCAGACTTCTGGGAAAATCAGAAATCCAATCACACAAGCAGGAAACGTCATTTCTGGGGGGGCCTTCTGGACACAGACCCTCCCGGTTGCCATAATGTATTGCATTTTACAGAAAAGGACAGTGCTGCAGATTGAAAAGGAAAGGTAATTTTTAATAACGATAAATTACAATCTTATTTTTGTAGCAATTGTATATGCTATATTATTATTATTATTATTATTATTATTATTATTTGCTATTTTTTCCCATGAAAGCAGAGTTACCCTTTACATGTAAATATTTTTACTGAATTTTTCTTTCATTTTTTTTAGAAAGGTCGAACCTCAGCAAAAACTCTTCAGGGTTAAAACAGCCACACTGACACTGGATAATACCCACACAAAGACAGTGCCATCATTCTGGAGATAAAAGCAAATAGAGACATTGTCAATAGGGTACGGCAATGTTTGTGAGCAGTAATAAATACCTGTAAGGCCTCATACACACCGGCGTATTAGCAAAATGTCGGGTCTGACGCCAGGTAAAAATCTGCATTTTGTATCAGCGCTAATGAGCGTCATTGAGCGTTAGTGAGCGTTGGCGTCAATAGGCGTTTTTTAAAAAAAAAAACATTACTCTGCTATTTTTTAACCTGAAAACAACGGTTAGTGTTGCGTCGGCGTTAATGCCCGTTAGTGAGCGTTTTTCCGGCTCAGCGTCAAAGACGCCAAAACGTTACAGCCTCGGAAAACACGTGTCCCGCGCTTGATTTACAGCTTAATGACGCAGACGCCATCTACAGCTCAAAAACATCGGCGTTTCAATGGGGCCATTGAATAACATGGAGAGCTGAAAAACGTGGCGGTAAAAAAAACGCCCAAGCTATGAGGCCTAAGTGTTATCCTTATATATTACTTTGCATGCTTGGAAAAAAAAATATTTCTAATGTTAAGCCCATTCTAATGGTTCATTTACTCCCAGGATAATGCTAATGATGTAGGTTTTGGCTTAGCATTAGGAACATCTATAGGGCAGGTGTGGATCTAACGTTCAGATTACACATACATTTTTAACTATACATTGATTAATACAAAAAAATCATATACTTTCTCATTCTGGTAATAAAATATATAGAATTCTGTAAATAATTATCTTGCTATTAGTTCTGGTAATACTGTATGCACTATAATGCAATAATAAAGCTACCATTTTTCTTTAGAGGACCTAGTGTAAAAACATATCATCAACATGTATAATATCTCAATATAGATTATGATAACTGCACATGCTTTCTTTAGGAAAGATATTAGCATTAAAAATGAGTAGATAGAACCAACCAAACTGGAACTCTAACTTAAGCCGGCCATACACAGTTCAAATCTGGACAGGCTGAATGTACCAAGTTGATCAATCAACTTGGGTACAACCAGCCTACCAGATTCTCTTGCGATTAACAAGTCTTTTTCTGGCCGGGACGGCTTCCTCCGCTCGCCCCCAATGGGAGAAGATTATGGCCCCACAGGAGGGATTCCTGCTTCAATGCTGTCTGTGTTGATGGGGAAATCAATCAAATTTCATTTATTGCAGGAAAGCAAATTCGCTCCATGTATGGCCGACTTAAATAAGATTCAGCCATAAAATAAAATCACTCCATTGTGCAGCGAACTGGGTATTTCAGATATAACTGTAACTGGGAAGGAGCTCAAGCACTGTGTACCATAAACATCTGCCATTTTTGTTACATTTTTTTCCACCTAATTTGCACCTCAGTGCTGCTGATCTCCATCAGCCTTTTACAGACACTTCTTATGTAATTGTGTTTGCACCAGCTGCACACCATTGCTCTGGAACTGCTTCCAGTGGTGGACCATGTATGCATGATGTGTGTAGGCGTGGCCGCTTGTAGTCTCTGTCTGGAGCATGTATGACAAAATAGGACCACAACTGAGAGAAAGCTGTCACCCCATAGCAGGATGTGCCAGGACAAGGAGCTCATGGCACCACCAGGTGTCATTTTACCCCCTCCCTAACCAGGCCATTTTTTGTGATAAGGCGCTGCGTTGGTTTAACTGACAATTGCGTGGCCGTGCGACGTTGTACCCAAATAAAATTGGTGTCCTTTTATCCCACAAATATAGCTTTCCTTTAGTGGTATTTGATCACCTCTGCGGTTTTTATTTTTTGCGCTATAAACAAAAAAAGAACGAAAATTAAAAAAAAAAAAAATATTTTTTACTTTCTGCTATAAAACATATCCAATAAAAAAAAAAAAAAACAAGTTTCTTCATCAATTTAGGTCAATGTGTATTCTGCTACAGGCTGAACTTCCTATACGTCACCACCGGCAATCTGCGATTTTTAGCAGGACTGCTACTGCGGTGGACAAATCTGACACTAAGTGACACTTTTTGGGGACCAGTGACACCAATACAGTGATCAGTGCAAAAAGAATGCACTGTCACTGTATGAATGACACTAGCAGGGAAGGTGTTAACATCAGGGGTGAATAAAGGGTTAAGTGTGCTCCTAGGGAGTACTTTCTAACTGTGGGGGGAATGCTGTGACTGGAGGAAAACAGAGATTGCTGTTTCTGCTCACAGAACTGTCTCCCCTGTGGCCTCCAGATCCGCTGTTTGGCTGCCGCTGTGTCCAATCACATCGGGAGCACGGCTCTGGCGGAGCGGACGCACGCCCTACAGCCGACAACAGCAATCACGTACAGGAACGTGATTTTGCGCTTAAGGGCCGCCCTGCCACAGTAAATGTGCGTGGGGTAGTCCTTAAGTGAAAGCTTAAATTTTATTAGACTAAAAACAATTAATGGAATTTACATTACCATGTTAAAGCCTATTTGAGAATTTGGTGATCAAATATGCTATAAGGGGATAGAAACACTCCATTATCAATTTGTTTGATGGACTGTTTACTTATAAAAAGGGTAAAAGACAGTTAGGAATGTCTAGCCTGGCAAAATGCATCACAGGGAAGATTTGGCAGCTGAGTAGGTCTCATGTCTAAGTCACTATCATTATTTTGTCTAGCACAAGCTCAATGTAACCAAACTAGTGTAACCTCAAATTCCCCCTCATCTCTTCCATAAATTTACCATACAAAGTTATGCTTTTTTTTAATAATTGTTCATCACACAATATATTTAGGAAAAATAGACTACTGGGCAAACGCAATCAATAAATTTTCTACCCATCTGAGATCTACAAAAGGTAGCTGCTGGTAAACCAATTCAGTTTAAAATAGAAATAAAAGGCAAACCATTTGTGTGTGTGTGTATACTGTACATATATATATATATATATATATACAATATCTCACAAAAATGAGTACACCCCTCACATTTTTGTAAATATTTTATTCTATCTTTTCATGCAACAACACTGAAGAAATTACACTTTGCTACAATGTACAGTAGTGAGTGTACAGCTTGTATAACAGTGTATATTTGTGGTCCCCTCAAAATAACTCAACACACAGCCATTAATGTCTAAACCACTGGTAACAAAAGTGAGTACACCCCTAAGTGAAAATGTCCGAATTGGGCCCAAAGTTTCAATATTTTATGTGGCCACCATTATTTTCCAGCACTGCCTTAACCCTCTTGGGCATGGAGTTCACCAGAGCTTCACAGGTTGCCACTGGAGTCCTCTTCCACTCCTCCATGACAACATCATGAAGCTGGTGGATGTTAGAGACCTTGCACTCCTCCACCTTCCGTTTGAGGATGTCCCACAGGTGCTCAATAGGGTTTAGGTCTGGAGACATGCTTGGCCAGTCCATCACCTTCTTTAGCAAGGCAGTAGTCATCTTGAAAGTGTGTTTGGGGTCGTTATCATGTTGGAATACTGCCCTGCGGCCCAGTCTTTGAAGAGAGGGGATCATGCTCTGCTTCAGTATGTCACACAGTACATGTTGGCATTCATGGTTCCCTCAATGAACTGTAGCTCCCCAGTGCCGGTAGCACTCGTGCAGCCCCAGACCATGACACTCCCACCACAATGCTTGACTGTAGGCAAGACACACTTTCTTCACCTGTTTGCCACCACACATGCTTGACACTACCTGAACCAAATAAGTTTATCTTGGTCTCATCAGACCACAGGACATGGTTCTAGTAATCCATGTCCTTAGTCTGCTTGTCTTCAGCAAACTGTTTGCGGGCTTTCTTGTGCATCATCTTTAGAAGAGGCTTCCTTCTGGGACGACAGCCATGCAGACCAATTTGATGCAGTGTGTGGCATATGGTCTGAGCACTGACAGGGTGCCCCCCCACCCCTTCAACCTCTGCAGCAATACTGGCAGCACTCATACGTCTATTTCCCAAAGACAACCTCTGGATATGATGCTGAGCACATGCACTCAACTACTTTGGTCAACCATGGCGAGGCCTGTTCTGAGTGGAATCTGTCCTGTTAAACTGCTGTATGGTCTTGGCCACCATGCTGCAGCTCAGTTTCAGGGTCGTGGCAATCTTCTTATAGCCTAGACCATCTTTATGTAGAGCAACAATTCTTTTTTTCAGATCCTCAAAGTTCTTTGACATGAGGTGCCATGTTGAACTTCCAGTGACCAGTATGAGGAAGTGAGAACGATAACACCAAATTTAACACACCCGCTCCCCATTCACACCTGAGACCTTGTAACACTACCGAGTCACATGAAAATGGCTAATTTTTCCCCAATTTGGACATTTTCACTTAGGGGGTGTACTCATTTTTGTTGCCAGTGGTTTAGACATTAAAGGCTGTGTGTTGAGTTATTTTGAGGGGACAGCAAATTTACACTGTTATACAAGCTGTACACTCACTACTTTACATTATAAGACAGAACAAATGGGAGGCGCACACATTGCATTGCCAAACATATTTAACAAGTGTTTAAAAGGTTAAGAATGGATACTCACAAGAGTGGCGACCTACAATGGCCCATAAAAATGCATAATGTAAATGGTGCGGACACAACAAGGGTATAGGCTGACGCGTATCGGGGGTGCACCCCCTTCCTCAGAGCCACATGTGGCTTTAGTAAATCCACCCCATCAGGAATATGAAATGTTGGGGTTACATATTCTGTAAGGGTCTCATTTCACTTAAATTCCTGTGAAAATCAGAATATTATGGGAAACGTTTCTCCAATTTGACAACCTGAAATGGAGTCAATAGGTAAGGCAAAATTAAGGAGGAGCATTGTTTGGGGTTCAATAGACCTTCAATGACTGCTGAAGGTTACGGAAGTGTGTTTTACCTATCCTGGACCTGTCCCTGTGCAAATCTGCCCCTCATCAAGTGCCTTCATCCTTATTCTCCAAAAAGATTCCATACACATCCATTGCTTAATGGCCATGTAATCTATTTTTTATTAAATGTCATAATTGAATAAATGAACTAATTTATTACTGTGTTTTTCTGCCTCCTTGTAGCGTTCTCTGTGTTTGGAATGAGCAGCGCTTGTAAATCTTGGTCACGTGCACTGCTACACGTCCCATAGTCCCTAGCGCATCTTGGTAGCAAGCAAGGGAAAGTGGCTACATTCCTACCTACAGTGGGACCATGGAGAACATACAGTCACCCTCTAACAGGATGTTGGATCACAGCAGAAAAAAAAGCAATTTGGAGGAGACTTAGAGCAATACAAGGTGGTTTTAAGAATGCACACTTGAATATATTTTTAATATTTTAGTTTTAGTGTTTAGTGTTACTTTAATATAGTTACATATATATACTGCAGGGTGATTGCTCCTACAGGCGAAATCACGTGCATGTATATGATTGCTGCAAACCTGCAGCCACCTTCCTGCTCCCACTGTGATTGGACACAGCGGGAGTCAATCAGCGGGTCCAGCGGACCAGATCCGCTGGGACCCGCCAATCGTTCACGAGAGAGGCAGAACGGTAGTCTGCCTATGTAAACAAAGCAAATCCCCGTTCTGCTACTAGAGAAGACAGAGATCCGTGTTGCTACTAAGCAGCAACACAGATCTCTGTCTTCTCACAGCCAAAGCACACCCCACCCCCTCCACCCCCACAGTTAGAAAGCACTCCCTAGGAGCACATTTAACCCTTTAATTGCCCCTGATGTTAACCCCTTCCTTGCCAGTGTCATTAGTACAGCGACAGTGCATTTTTTAGCACTGATCACCGTATTGGTGTCACTGGTCCCCAAAAAGTGTCACTTAGTGTCTAATTTGTCCGCTGTAATGACGCAGTCACTGCCATTACTAGTAAAAAAAAAAATTGAAAACATAGAAATTCCATAAAACTAATCAATAGTTTGTAGACGCTATAACTTTTGTGCAAACCAATCAATATGCACTTTTTTGGATTTTTTACTAAAAACATGTAGCAGAATACATATTGGCCTAAACTGATGAAGAAATTTGATTTTTTTACATTTTTTTATTGGGTGTGTTTTATAGCAGAAAGTAAAATATATATATATATCAGAGGTGATCCAATACCACCAAAAGAAAGCTCTATTTGTAGGGGGGAAAAGGTCATCGATTTTATTTGGGTACAGTGTTGCATGACCGCGCAGTTGTCAGTTAAAGTAACGCAGTGCCGTATTGCAAAAAATGGCCTGGTCAGGAAGGGGGGTAAACCTTCCAGAGCTGTAGTGGTTAAGCTCATTATTTTACTTTTTTCACTAAAAAGAAAACACAGTTAGTGAAAAACAAAATAAAAAGTGATAGTGATGGTACACAAATCAAATGTGCCAAAATAAAAAGGTAAACATACAAATGCAAAAAAAAATAAATAAAATAAAATAGCCTAACTGTATCCCAATTTAACCACTTGCCGACCACCCGCTGCAGCATGACGGCGACAAGGTGGTTCGTTATCGCGAACCGCCGTCACAGGATGGCGGCCACCATAACTAGCATTGTGAGCGTGCGCCGACGAAGGCGCCCCCGCGGGCTCACTGTGTTCAGGGGGAGCCAAGGAGAGGGTGCGGCAGACACGATCGCCGCCGGCTACCCGCGATGGCCCCCCCGCACTGAAAGAACGGAGGTCCGTGTAAGTAAACACGGGCCTCCGTTCTGTGAGAGGGGGAAGGGCTGTGATCACAGCCTTCCTCTACATGGAAGCTGTGATCACTTCCCTTCCCCTGCTAGGGCAGCCCACACACAGTTAGAACACGCCCAGGGAACACAGTTAACCCTTAGAGCGCCCCCTGCAGGTTAACCCCTTCACTGCCAATGGCATTTACACAGTAATCAGTGCATTTTTATAGCACTGATCGCTGCATAAATGCCAATGGTCCCAAAAAAGTGTCAAAATGGTCCGACATGTCCGCTGAAATATCACAGTACCACTAAAAATCGCAGATCGTCGCCATTACTAGTAGAAAATTGAAAAAAAGTAAAAACTCCAGAAATGAATTCTCATCATCCGTAAACGCGGCAACTTTTGCGCAAACCAATCAATAAACGCCGATTGCGATTTTTTTTACCAAAAATATGAGGATGAATATAAATCGGCATATATTTTTTTTTGGATTTGTATTTTATCAAAAAGTAATAAATTTGGGTCTTTTTGTAAAATTGTCGCTCTTCTTTTGTTTATAGCGGCGATCAGAAATGACGCAGAGGTCAAATACCACCAAAAGAAAGCTCTGTTTGTGGGAAAAAAAGGACGCAAATTTTGTTTGGGTACAACGTCGCACCACCGTGCAATTCTCAGTTAAAGCGACGCAGTGCCGAATCTCAAAAAGTGCTCTGGTCCTAAAGTGTGAAATCCTTCCGGGGCTGAAGTGGTTAAAAAAAATACACTATATAAAAAATACACCCTTTAGGCTGGGTTTCACATATGACCCTCATGCGGCTCACAGCCGGGGTCCGGTGCGTCCTGGCTCACCGTTTCACATCCCATTTCAGCCCGGATTTTGGGCTGAATTCGGACCTGAAATGGATCAAAAGTCGCACAGCATCGTGCCGGACCTGCTGCGGAGATATGTGAACCAACTCCATAGAGAACCGGTCAAAATCTCCTGCTATTGCGAATTGGAAGTGGAGAACCCCGCATCCAATTCACAATGGTGTGAACCCAGCCTCAAATAAAAAAGAATAGATTTTTTTTTTCCAAGGAAAATTCAGCTAAATAGTTCCATGGGCAAAATTAAGCGTCCTATTAATTTTGCCGAATTCACTTCATTCGTCATAGTACTGCCATACAATAAGATAATGTCAACAAAAAAATGCAAGGTTATACAGTAGTTTCATTCCCTATGACCAATGAACTCATAGTACATTCCATAGGAAGATGATGAGGAAACCTCACTGCATTCTTGTTCCATCCTGATTTCTGTATCACTTCCCTGACGTATCCCAAAATAACCTTATGCCACCGGCAGCTTGCCTTCCTCGAAATGGGTAGAATATCCATAATGAAATGTACAGATTCTTCCTGTGTGCCGGGATACATGTAAGTGCTCCTTTATTGATAATGTCTGGCTTTCTCTAGCTTCCAGCTAGGGAATCCTAAACTGATCTATATTTCTAAATGTGTGTTAATCCCCCATACACAAGATACCACAATGAGGTTAATATGGGGTTAGCCAGATTCATTACAGAAACACATTTATTGATGTTCCTGTTTAGTCACTCTTATCTTGGTTTATTTCCTTTTGTGATACCATATTGTTAAAAACAAGACTCGTTTTGTCATTTCCAGTCTGATTTCCTGTGAGGGAAGTTAAACATTTTCATGGGATCTCTCTGGGAAAAATATATTTTGTGAGTTTCATTGCAGCTGATACTGGCTGCTCGGTCCCTTTGCCTTACCTGATCTGTGTCTGCATACGTGAGTATATATGGTTACAGCTTTGCTTATGAAATGCAGATGTATTGAATGTATACATAGATATACTCTACTGATTTATTGGTCAATGTTTTTGACTGTGTGTTTTTTTACCCTTTCAGGGTAGTAAATAGACCTTAACCCCTTGCGTTCCTGAAGAAGCATCTGTATGAATGCGAAACATGTTGAATAAACCAACTACATATGATGTAACTGGAGAATCCAATAAGACCCCCATTAGCAGACACTATGCTACTACTATACTAATATGTGTAATCCATAATGCTATACCTTAGCAACCATTGTTTGATATTTTGGAGGCTGTTTAATAGCTATTAAGGGGTAGGAATACCCACCATTACTTAAAATCCAGCGGGATTTAATGAATTTGTAAAAAAAAAAATCATATTTTTAAATTATCTGAGTATATGGTGCTTGTAAAGTCCCACGCTATTTTTCTCTAAAAATGTATTGCAGCTGATTAAACTAATTGTGCCCCTAATGTTACATGGCCATTATGAAAAGGTCATTGAGGCATCATTATATGTGGATTTCCAATGCATTATATGTATATCATTTAATGGCTATTAAAAGAGATCTGCGGGAAAAAAAATCATAATTCGGCCAACAGAAAAGAGGGAATGTGAAATTTTATTAAGTGGTTTGTGATTTCTGTGTTTTAGGCGTTCTTTCTGAAAGAAAAAAAGGAAATTGGGTGGCACAGTGGTGCCACAGTGGTCACCTAGCAGCAAAAAGGGTCATTGGTTCGAATCCCAACCACGACACTACCTGCCTGGAGTTTGCATGTTCTCCCTGTGCCTGTGTGGGTTTCCTCTGGGTACTCCGGTTTCCTCCCACATTCCAAAGACATGCTGGTAGGTTAATTGGATCCTGTCTAAATTGGCCCTAGTGTGTGTATATATGAATGTGAGTAAGGGACCTTAGATTGTAAGCTCCTTGAGGGCAGGGACTAATGTGAATGTACAATGTAAAGTGCTGTGTAAATTGATGGCACTATATAAGTGCCTGAAATAAAATTTAAAAAAATGAATAATGATCTGTAATGTTTTGGGTCTGTGCCAGGAAATCAAACCTGTCCCAGACAACATTCTGCTTCTGTGAATCACAGACAGTAAACTAGCCAGATTGATTTAGCTTTTAATACATCCCTTTTGGTCCTTTTTTTTTTTTCGTTAAATGGTATCTGATAGATCAGCTTATCAGCTAACCAAGCCTAAATCTCTTCTTACATTTCATCTCTCCCCCAACTAACATTGGGCATACCCATCTTCAAATTGAGTATTTGAACTCCTCCTACTCATCATCAGTGAATTTCCATCTGTTTTCAAGTTTCTATGCTTTGGACACTATGACACAATTTATGTAATCTGATGCTGTTGTTCTGTGGGATAGATTTATGGACTTTTTATTTTTTTTATTGTTTTTAATAGTAATGGCGGCGATCAGCGATTTTTAGCAGGACTGCGACATTGTGGCAAATCTGTTACTAAATGACACTTTTTGGGGACCAGTGACACCACTACAGTGATTAGTGCTTAAAAAAACATGCACGGTCATTGTATAAATGACACTGGCAAGGAAGGGGTTAACATCAGGGGCAATCAAAGGGTTAACTGTGTTCCCTGGGTGTGCTTTCTTACTGTGTGGATGGACTGATTGACTGAGGAAGAGAGACATCTGTGTTCCTGATTAGCAGGAATCATAGATCTCTCTCTTCCTGTCCGACAGAATGACGGTCTGCCTTGTTTACAAGACCACCGTTTTGTCTCTCCAACTAACGGCATCGCAGCCGGCCAACGACCACCAGACACGCTTATTGACTTCTGCTGTGTCCAGAGCCCATGGAAGAAATCACGTACAGGTACGTGATTTTGAGCTTAAGGGCTGCCCTTCTGCAGTATATGTACATGGAGCGGTCCTTAAGTGGTTAAAGTGCTATTAAACCCAGGACCCTGCATTCACTATGTCTGGTCTCACAGAACACAGAACATGGAAATACAATTATTTTAGTAAATATAAACTGCTAAATACCTTTTCTCATTAGCAGTATATAGCAGTCTTGTGACTTCTATCAGTGTCTGGTTAAAGATTGTAGAAGGAGTTTTCATTCTACTCTGAATGGACCCCTGACCCTCTGCATGGACAGTGCTGATTGGCCCTGTGCTGATCACATGCACTCTCCCAAGTAAAAAAATATCTAGCAATACACACCAAACTTAGCATGTGAAGCTTGCCCCCAAGACTCTGTTCTTCAGGAGATAGTTTAGGCTCTACAGTGAGTATAACACGCATGCATTACTGCTTATACAGTATATACTGGTGCACAGGGTGTGCCGGATGTGCCTGGACACACCCTAATCACCCCCAGGGGTGGACTGACAACTCATGGGGCCCCCGGGCAACAGGAGATCATGGGGCCCCCTGTGAATCCCGTCCACACTCAAGTGACACCCACACAAAGCTCCATCCCTTCAGCTTGCACTGCGTGGAAGCCTCAATTCTGGGTCAAACCTGAGATAAGCAGTGCACAGGGGGCAGCAGAGCAGAGCATGGGGGGTCAAGAAAGCACAGTACACAGGGGGCAGCAGGGCAGAGCATAGGGGTGGGCATGGCAAAGTATATGAGTCAGCAGGTCAGAGCACATGGGGTCAGGAGAGCACATTATGTGTGTGTGGAGGGCAGGAGGGCACACTACATGGGGAACAGCAGGGCACATTATGGGGCACACCAGGGCACATTACAGGTTGTAGGTGCACAGTAGGACCCATTACATGAGGGGGCAGCAGGGAACATTATAGGGCACATTATATTGGGGAAGGCAGAGGGGCACATTATGGGGCTTGGCAGGGCACATTACAGGGGCTAGCAGGGTACATTATGGGGCACAGCAGAGAACATTACATGGGGGCAAGAGGGTACATTATGGGACACAGCAGAGCACATTAGGAGAGATAACATGTCATATTATGGAGCACAACAGGTCACATTATGAGGCATAGCAGGGCATTTTACATGGGGACAAGAGGATACATTATGGGGCACAACTGGGGATATTACATGGGGCAAGAGGGCACATTATAGGGCACAGTATGGCGCACACAGCAGGGCACAAACTGGTGCATCATGGGGCACACAGCAGGGCACATTACGGGGCACAGAGCACACTACAGGGCAAATAGCACACAGTAGGGCACATCACATGGCACACAGCAAGGTACAGGGCACATCATGGGGCATACAGTAGGGCTCAGGACACATCACAAGGCACACATGGGGGAACTGGGTGCACAGTGCGGCACATAGTAGGGCATGGGGCACACAGTAGGATACATCATGGGGCACACCGCAGGGAACATCATGGGGCATACAGTAGGGCACATCATGGGGCACACAGCAGCGCATAACACAGGGCACACAGTAGGTCATGGAACACGTCACAGGTCACACAGCATGGCACACAATGGGGCACATCACAGGGTACACATCAGGGCACATGGGGCACACAGCAGGGCATGGGGCACATAGCAGGGCATGGGGGCACACATGAGGGCATGGGGACCGGCAGCAGGGCATGGGGGCACACAGCAGGGCATGGGGGCAGACAGCAGAGCATGGGGCAGACATCAGGGCATGGGGGCACAGAGCAGGGCATTGGGCAGACATCAGAGCATGGGGGCACAGAGCAGAGCATGGGGGCTCACATGAGAGCATAGGACAGGCAGCAGGGCACATAGGAGGACACAGGGCACACAGCAGCATACAATCAGCTGCACTTTCCTACCTAGATGCAGAGTAGTGCGGGAAGTGGCTGTAATTAGACCTCTCGTGATGCGCTACTCCCCACTGGCCCCTCCTCTCTTCTCGTCCGTCCGAGGTGATGACAAATACAAACACCTGGGGTGGACGGGAAGTAGGGACCGGTGGGGAGGAGAGCATCACAAGAGATCTATTTACACTGTAGTCTCTTAGCGGTGAGCGGGGACTCGGCTAGCTGTCGGCTAGCTGATATTGATAGGTAGATAAAAGTGGAAGCTGTCATGGGGCCCCCTACTGGCCAAGGGCCCTCAGGCAGTTTCCGAAGTGCCCTATGGTCAGTCAGCCCCTGATCACCCCATTAGCATTATTGTTCTGTGTGCCGTAAGAAGATGGGAAAGATCTCCCTCTTACTGGCTCTGCCAACAGAAGTGTTTACGTGTTTCTGTTTCAGTGTGCGGACAGGGAGATCAATGTGCCAGGGTCATATATGCTGACACACACATGTGCTTGAGCTTTGGTGCACACCCTAATGCAAAAGGCTACGCACACCTATGATATACACACACATACCATTGATAAAAAAGAACAGGATCATTTTTGTGCATTAAAACACTGATCTATTTACTGATCATTAAGCAGCAAATTTGTTCTTTGACCTAATGATCAATACATTTTTTAGGCTGTGTTTTGCCCATGTGAATGAGGCCTCAGCACAAATGTCCAATTCCCATTGGGATATAGGGCATTTCAGCCATTACTGTAGGCATTTTTGTACTATGTTTCATAAAGATACTTTAATACAAAGAACTTGATTGGCTTATGATTGTATGATCATTTCTGTGTTGATATTTAATATTTCAATAAAATATCCCCGTGCTCTTCCCCTGATTTGAGGAAGCTTCAAAGGCCATAAAAGGGCTCTCTGACATTTTACAGCAAGTACAACTGCAGTCCACAACCAAATAATAAACTTCATGTTAAATATTGACAGCGCCCAGGTGAATTTTATCCCTCTTGCAAGAATGATGAGAAGACTGAGAGATCTAATTGTTTTTGTCTTAGCCAAATAATTTCAGTTATGCTTGATTGGCCTGTACTTGTGTTATAAGGAGGGGGCATGGCCAAGATGCAGGGACTGTAGTTGAAGCATCTGTTAGCTTACCAGCGGATGCGGCTGATCTATGAGGTGTGTGCCCTTAATTTTGCCCTCGTGTATTTCAGTTTACACACACCTGAATAAATCAGCTGAATGACTTGGAGGAGGGTCACACACCTCTCCTCCACCCCCAGTAGACATGGTGACTTCTAGATTTGCAGTCAGTTTGTGCAAAGCTAGTGCTGGGCTCTTTTTAGACTGCCTAACATATGCAACAGTTAGTGCCCGTTCACACTTGTGCATGGTGTGAGATTGAATGTGAATCGCACCACACTGCAGTTCAAATCACATGCAATGTCCGTGCGATGCGATTTCAGCCATACAGATAGTATGGCTGAATTTGCATCGCATTCGGACCAAACTCGCACAGGACCCTTTTTTTGGTCCGCACCAGAATCCGATCGCATGGGTGTTCACATGCGATTCATATCCAAACTGTCAGTTGGCAGTGCGATATGCGAGCTGAAATGGGGGTGTCATTAACAAAGCATTGACACTCCCAGCAGTTTACATTTGGCAGTGTGGACTGCCATTCGAGTCAGGTGCGATGCAGTAGATTCGCAAGTGTGAACCGGCACTAAATGTTAAATATATTAAATATTCGATTTTAAATGATGGGTATATGCACCCAACACAATATATAACATTTCAGTTTATCAACTCAATTTAAAAAAATTCAATTAGAACTCATATAAACAAATTACAATCAAAAATATAATACAATGAAATAGACCAAACCACAATATAGTTGCATTGCATATACAGTGGAACCTTGGATTACGAGCATAATCCTTTCCAGGAGAATGCTTATAATCCAAATCACTCGTATATCAAAGCAAGTTTCCCCATAGGAAACAATGGAAGATAATTTGTTCCACAGTCAATGCTTGTCTATGCAGTACTGTATGTGGCCATAGGTACAGGGGCACTGGTGTATGCAATACCGTATGTGGCCAGAGGTGCGGTGGCGCTGGTGAGGCTTGGAGACGCTCGGGAACTGTTGACACTTTCGGCATTTCCAAGTGTTTCCGACTATTTCCGGAAAGTGCCTCGAGCATCTCCAAGCCTCACCAGCTCCCCGCACCTCTGGCCACATGAGGTCTTGCATGCACAGAGGCTTAATCCCACTCGTTTTGCGAGACAGCGCTCACAAACCGAGTCAGGATTTTTTTTTAAAAACTGCTCGTATTGCGAAACACTCGTTAACCGCGTTACTCGCAATCTGAGGTTTTACTGTATGTGTATTTACTCAGGTGTTTAGAGTGTTTTATGTTGTGCATTCCTTTACATTAACTAAAATATATTGCCTACAAAGTTTGAATACATGGGTTGCATTTGTTATGAGTCAATGAGGTGGATTTACTAAAGGCAAATAGACCGCACTTTGCAAGTCAGTTGCACTCATTTTCCTTAGTAAATGTGGTAAAGCTTCCATTTCTAAAGAATCAGGCGCAAGGAAAATAAAATAAAACAACGTTTTTGTTTGCACATGATTGGATAATGGAAGTCAGTAGAGCTTCACCACATTTGCTAAGCTCTGATGAGAACTGCATTTGCAAGGTGTACAGTTTATTTGCCTTAACCACTTCCCGACCGCCTACCGCAGATGTACTGCGGCAGGGCGTCTCTATTGCGCGAAACGACGTAGCTGTACATTATTTTGTGCAATAGACATTGGGGGTGCTAATTGGACAGAGGGGGAGCCAATTAGCGGGTCCGGCAGACCCAAAATCCACCGGTCACCCAAGATCGTTCCCCAGAGAGGCAGAACGGTGTAAACAAGGCAGATCGCCTTTCCGACAGGGTAGAAAATAGAGATCTTGTGTTCCTGCTAAGCAGGAACACTGATCTCTGTCTTCATCCAACCAGACCATCGCCCAAAAGGTTAGCAAGCACCCAATAGGGACACACTTAACCCTTTGATCGCCCCTGATGTTAACTCTTTCCCTGTCAGTGTCATTAGTACAGTAACAGTGCATATTTTTAGCACTGATCACTGTAATAATGTCACTGGTTCCCAAAAAAGTGTCAGTTAGGTGTCCAATTTGTCTACTGCAATGTTGCAGTCCTGCTAAAAATCGTTGATTGCCGCCATTACTAGTAAAATAAAAGTAAATTAAAATGCCATAAAAACATCCCATAGTTTGTAGACGCCATAACCTTTGCGCAAACCAATCAATATAGGCTTATTGGGATTTTTTTAACCAAAAATATGTAGCAGAATACATATTGCCTTAAACTGGTGAAGAAACTAGATTTTTTACTATTGGGTATGTTTTATAGCAGAAAGTAAAAAAAATGTTTTTTTCAAAATTGTTACTATTTTTATGTTTATAGCACAAAAATAAAAACCCCAGAGGTGATCAAATACCACCAAAAGAAAGCTCTATTTCTGGGGAAAAAAGGACACAAAATTTTATTCGGGTACAGCGTCGCACGACCGCGCAATTGTCAGTTAAAGTAATGCAGTGTCATACTTTAAAAATGGCCTGGTCATTAAGGGGGTAAAACCTTCTGGGGTTGATGTGGTTAAGTAAACCGACCCAAATCACTCAGAGCATTGACGCAAGAGACAGCCAGGCAGCTAGCATGTTCAAAAGGAGGTCAACCATGGCAGACCCCATATGTACTCAGCTCTTTTGAGCTAAAACCAGTATTTCCTAGCTAATACCACAAATGACTGTTTTACAAGATCAATTTACAGCAGCAATAATTCTTTTGAGACTTATTGGGTATAGTGACCTAGATGACATTGAGTAACAATAAAGTAGTGTAGAGAAGTTATCATCAGGAACTAAACAGCACAATCAGATCTCACTTCATAATATATTTTTGCAGGAAATGTTTTATTTTTGGAAGCCTTTGTTATGGAGAATTCAATGTAACAGTGTTCTATAGCAAAGCGAGCCTAAATTCTGTTGTATCCAAGTGAGAAGCAAGTATGGTAACAACTAAACTTGGAAGAGATAAAATATAATGTAATATAATTGTTCTCTTTAGATACGTTGTCTATATGAAGGACATTCAACTCATTTAGATACATCGTTTTTATTCATTTTTTTGTTTAAAGAAGAATTATCATTTTCTTTATATGATTCAGTTCCTGGTGGCACAAAATACATGTAGTACTTTGTTCCATCTACCTAGGTGCCCTGTAACAGTAGAAGTGATGTTGGATGGTGTACCCCCCACCTTGGTGCACGCTCGCCCGTCATTGCAGCTAGTCAAGAGATGGATGCGTTGATAGCAAGCGCCTGTCTCCAGCTTCCAACACTTGTCGCAAGAGGGATGCAGAGGAACGGAAGGCTGACATGTTTAGTGCTGGGACAAGGTCCAAGGTTGTGCTTTTGGCGATGATGGGAAACGATGCCAACTCCCTTCCTCGGGTGGAGAAAGGGATAGCGCCAACAGCAGTATATGCCAAAATATATGTCATGTTTGTGGCACGTGCTGAAATAGTACCAATAGCTGTGGTACACTGCAGCGTACTAAAGAGTCACAAATATGGGGCTTACAGCACTGAAGGAAAAAATATCCCAGCATCTGTAGTGTCATTGAAATGAAAAACTCTCAGCATGTGTGGTGCCACTGAAAGGAAAAAATGTCCCTGCATCAGTGGTGTCACTGAAAGGAAAAATGTCCCTACATCAGTGGTGTCACTGGAAGGAAAAATGCCCCTGCATCAGTGGTGTCACTGGAAGGAAAAATGCCCCTGCATCAATGGTGTCACTGGAAGGAAAAATGCCCCTGCATCAGTGGTGTTACTGGAAGGAAAAATGTCCATGCATCAGTGGTATCACTGGAAGGAAAAATGCCCCTGCATCAATGGTGTCACTGGAAGGAAAAATGTCCCTGCATCTGTAGTGTCACAGAACGTAAAAATGTCCCTGCATCTCCGGTGTCGCTGAAAGGAAAAATGTTCATGCATCAGAGGTGTTGCTGAAAGAAAAAATGCCTCCGGATTAGTGGTGTCACTGGAAGGAAAAATGTCCCTGCATCAGTGGTGTCACAGGAAAGAAAAATGCCCCTGCATCTGTGGTGTCCCTGGAAGAAAAAATGCCCCTGCATCAGTGGTGGAAGGAAAAATATCCCTGCATCAGTGGTGTTACTGGAAGGAAAAATGCCCCTGCATCAGTGGTGTCACTGGAAGGAAAAATGTCCCTGCATCAGTGGTGTCACTGGAAGGAAAAATGTCCCTCCATCAGTGATGTCACTGGAAGGAAAAATGTCCCTGCATCAGTGGTGTCACTGGAAGGAAAAATGCCTCTGCATCAGTGGTGTCACTGGAAGGAAAAATGTCCCTGCATCTGCAGTGTCACTGAAAGGAAAAATGTTCCTGCATTTGTGGTGTTAAATGGGACTGTGTCAATTGGGAAAGTTGTCCTCGAATCTGTGACGTCAATTTAAGGAGGACAGCTTTGGCATTTATGTCAGTGGGATGAAGAAAGGGAGGAGAGCTGGGCTTTGTGACATGCATGGAAAGAGATTCAGTGGGGGGTCTGAGGGGGAAAGGGGGAACTGAAGGGCTCTAAGGGGGAGAGAAGGCTAAGGGGCTCTTAAGGGGTTATGAGGAGGAAATAGAAGGTCTAGGGCTGTGTGTATTCAGTTAGTTCACTCTGCTTCTCAGTGAGGTACCCACCAGGAGTGAAGGCAGCTGCTTCATCTTCCTGGCTCTGGTCATGTGACATATCACATGACAAGGAGAGACATTAAGAATGTCAGTCTGCCCACATTTCTGTCCACAGCAGGAAAGAGCAGAATCCTCCCCCCAGCAGTTATTGGGACCCTGTTCTTTCTAATAGGCAGAGCTTTTTTTTCAAGAATGAGTGCAGGTACTCACATCTCCCTGGCAAACAATTGCTCCACCCCAACACTTCCCCCCTAAACATCGCCAGGTAGAGAAGCAAAGCGTCAGTTGTGACCAGAGCTCGGAACTG
This sequence comes from Glandirana rugosa, assembly GCA_018402905.1. NCBI lineage: Eukaryota > Metazoa > Chordata > Amphibia > Anura > Ranidae > Glandirana > Glandirana rugosa. Next base: position 119,863 of record BLSH010441650.1, read on the forward strand.
CCAATCATAGAGGATGCAAAGTTTAGGAATGCATATGGCATATGGCATGCAGGGCCCCAGGCTCAAAAGTACATATGGTTAAGGGCTCAGGAATGCACATCATACAGGGTCAGGAATGTATGTCACCCTGAGCCCAAGGTTATTGTGCCGTGTTGTTGTCCAGGCTTACTCAGGAGTAGATAACACACAGGCCAGTGTACAACCAAAAATGACCTTCCCTCCCAAACTTCCTTGCCAATATAGATCTCTTCCCTTAAACCCCCAGTACAGAGATCTTCCTCAGCCCCCCATGCAGTATAACGCTCTTCCCTCCCCCAGTACAGAGGCGTCCCCCCCCCACTTCCAGTACAGAGCTCTCCCCTGAGCATTCCCCCCTTCCCAGTATAAAGTGGCACATAGAGGGTCTGCTGTGGAAGAGCATATACCAGCTACTCACCCAGTCCTTAGTAGTCCTCAGTGCAAGAGGAGCCACTGCCATGAGGCTGGGCTCTGCTATTTTAGGGACAGGGAACACTCTTTGAGAGTTTAGGGGTTGCACATTTTCACTTGTTGTAAACACAGAAGCTGGCAGAGGAGGCTAATAGTGCAGAAAAGTTCCTCTTTTAGCTTCTGTGTGACAGCAGTGAGTGGTGAACACAAGGGTAGTCCTAGAGGTGGTGGTACTGCTGCATTCTGGCCAATAAAAAAACACCTTTCTGTCATTGAGGTGCAGGGGATCAAAGTGGTTGGAGCCCCTTACAGTGCCCCTTCTGTTCCTGCCTTGTCCCCGTCCTGCTTACTATGAAAGCATTTATCTCCTATTGCTTGTCTCTGGCTCCCAGTACTTGCCCCAAGGCAAGCACTGGCAAGGGGAATGCAGAGGGAGGTGAGGTGTGTTAGCCTCCTGTCCTTCTGCATTCCTCTCACTAGTGATAGGCACATGCTATCAAAGAATCCTTTTCTTTGCTTGCTGTGTTGTTGGGCAGCTGTGCATTGTAGCTAGTTACAGGGCACCTAGGAATTTGACACAGAGTAGTGCATGTACTTTGTAACACCAGAAACTGAATTATGTGAAGAAAAAAAAAAGAGGCCACACTCAGGGCCCATTCACACTAGGAACTGTATGCTCCTGTGTGATTCACATGCAGTTCTGTGCAGTTTGATTTCAGCTGATTCATTTTGAATAAGCTGTAATGGCACCCAACAGTAGTGCAGGCACTACTTTTGGAAACACACTGCAACATGATTGCATGGTAAATTTGTACCATACAATGAGGTGCAGGCAAATGCACTGCATATGCAACCTGCGTTTGGGGTGTTGGTAACTTTGACCTGAAACCTGCTGCAGATGGCAAGGGCAGTATGATTTGAATGTGGTGCTGGAAAAAAACACAGGTTTCCCACAAGGCATTCTAGTGTTTGGGGCCCTCAATGTACCACTTGTTCTTTTCTACCATCATTCTTCTATGTGTCCGTGTTTTTATACCTCTAATTTGACCCCCTGATGTAGCAAAGTGTATAACAGAATGTATAGGGGTTGATTTACTGAAATAATAGAGACTGTTCACTTGACAATGTTATTGCTTACTTAGATTAGTGAAGTTGTGTTCACATCATTCATCAAATCATGTACAAGCAAATATCCTGATGGAGTATTCAAACTGAACACAGGTTCCCCTTATTTGCTAAACTAAGTGAACATGCAATTGTGACCAGTCTCTTCTCCTTTTCAAAATAACCCCATCATTTTTGTTGCAGAGGGTGCCAAAAATCTGACTTGTATCTTAGTGCAGACTTCTGGGAAAATAAGTGAGCCAATCACACAAGCAGGAAGTGATGTTTCTGGGGGGCGATCTGTACGCAGTCTGTATACAGAACGCCTCCAGGTAGCCATATTTCATTGCATTTTACAGAAAATTAGAGTGCTGCAGATGGAAAAGGAAAGGTAATTTTTAATGAGATTCAATTACAAAATGACTTGAGTCGTGATTGTATATGCCATATTATTTTTTTTTATTTGATCATTTTTTACCCACAAAAGTGGAGTTACCTTTATTCTATGGGGTTGAATTTCTGCATATAAACCATCAGCTTCCAGGTTTTTTTGTCAAAGCTTAATTAAACAAGCTGAAGTTAGAAGCTGATTGGTTACTATGCAGAGCTGCACCAGATTTTGCACTCTCAAGTTTTAGTAAATGACCCATATGTGTTACATTAATGTACATACTGTACATACAACGTGTAAAAAAGCAGCATATTCTTTTAGTGGGTGAGCAATATAGCTTGATGCACAAAAAATGGACTTGCACTATTTTTTTTTAACCATAGTGCATCACAATGTGCAGAATGTTCACACCTATTTGTTGTAGCATGCTACAATGCAAGTGTGTTATGCAGGTACATTTTCATGCATATGTTTCATGAGGAGTACATAATCTTCAGGTGAATGTGGAGATGAGGTCTTTACTCGATTTTATCAACACATTTTATGATCTATTCCTAAGGTTATAGAGATAATCTATTAGCATTGCTTATGACATGAGATATGGTACCACATAACATGTTTACAGGCTCAATTTTCCTTTACATATACAGATCATGTAAGATATTCCTGGCAAAATACCAGGTGAAAAGTATTAAGAAAAGTTCAATTGTAGAAAATATTTTAATTACTGAGACATATATTTATGCTAACAGGCACCTAAATATACATGTGTTTATCCCATGCATCTGCATGTTATTGTGGCCTGCAGACACCCTCCACGCTAATCTTTTCTTAGGGAAATAACATTCTATCAGCCAAAAAAAATTCAATCTTGACCTTTTTCTTCTAATAGAAGTCCTCTAACGGGATGCTGTATGTTGCACAAGATTGCAGGTATTAGATAGTGATCACTGAATTTCTATACCCAGTTTACCATTTCTATTTGAGATGCTTACGTAATAGATATACATTACAATGACAGGGTGATATTGATTTGATATTGATGGAAGATAGCAAAGTTCCATTTATGATGGCTTTATCCATAAAATGTTATATGTATGACACCAGTTTTGACTTCAGGGAAATCCATTTGACAAATCAGACTTGTAAGAGAAACACTTGGCACTTGACTTGATGGATAATTAGATAGATAGATAGATAGATAGATAGATAGATAGATAGATAGATAGATAGATAGATAGATACTGAGATAGATACATAGATAGACAAACAGATAAAATGCAATATAGACAAGAACTCATCCTAGCTCTACCGCATGATGAAGGAGTAATGGGCTGAGTAACGGTGCTCAGGGTTGTTGTGTCCCACATGCAGCAAATTGAACTTGAAAATTCCGGCAACTCAGATAGTTCTTCTGATAAATCTTTATTTGGCACCAACGGCAATGCTACATTAAAAATGCTAACGTGTTTCGGCCAAAGCCTTCCTCACAGCATAAGCTATGAGAAAGTCTTTGTCCGAAACGCGTTCGATTTTGGTGTAGCATTGGTGTTGGTGCCAAGTAAAGATTTATTAGAAGAAGCATCTGAGTTGCTGCCATTTTCTACTTCAGATAGATAAAATGGGTTGTATTATTTATCATTTTAATTTGAATTATTTACCTGTATTTTTTGCTTTAGCCATAAAGTTATCCTTTTTACAAAAATATTTTATCACAGAATGTAATTTATCAGTAAGCATGTAATTGTGTTATTATTTTACTTTTTAACCTAAAGCTATTCTTCACTTTAGAAAAATGAATTAAAAGTTAGCAGATAAAAATATTGCAGCTGCTGACTTTTAATAAAAGGACACTTACCTGTCCAGGGATCCAGCGTGGTCCTCACGCCAGTTCTTCTCCAGTCTTTGGGTGTCATCATATCTAGTGTGGGAAGCCAGCTGTGATAACCGGCTTCCAACAGCACATAATCAAGCTGCGCTGCGCAATGTAAATGGTCCTGCAGCCTTCTGGGTCCTGTGACATGTCCCATAAAGCTGCAGGTGAAGGAAAACTAGTTACCCATTCCCCCTAAAAAATATGGTATGCCTAATGTGTTAGAGGAGGAGGGGAAAAGAACTTAAAGTGGTTGTAAACCTGAAAAATAAAATTAACAAGCATTGTACCTTGTTGAGCTAAGCATTAGAAGGCATCTGCCCCTAGTCTTGGAATTTAAAGCGGAGTTCCACCCAAAAGTAGAACTTCCGCTTTAAGTGCTGGTGACCCCCTGACATACCACATTTGGCATGTCATTGTTTTGGGGGGGGTGGGTACCCTGTTTTCACAGATACCCAGTTCCCACTTCCGTCCCCCCCTCCCTGCAATCTTCTGGGACACGTCACAGGTCCCAGAAGATTGCCTGGCCATACAGAACACGCAGCGTGGTTCGCACATGTGCTGTGCGCACCTGGCTGTGAAGCCACAGCCGGACACCCACAGTTGTAATGCAGGCGCCATGGATAGGAGGGGTAGAGGAGCGAGGCGTCGGGAGGCTGCATCGCTGGGATGGGACAGGTGAGTGTCTGATTATTAAAAGTCAGCAGCTACACTTTTTATAGATGAATCCCACATTATATAATCCTCCCTGCTTTTTTGAATGTTTTTGGAACGACACATTACAAAAAATTTGTGTCGCCCCCCCCCTGCTCATTTGACTGACAGACTATTTAATGTCTCTCATAAATGAGCATGAGAGAACAGTGCGTGTGTCCAGCTTTCAGTAACATTTCCCCCCCCCCCCCTACCTCCTCCTGCTCTCACTTGATTGGCTACTCCTTGCTATATCCTCATTGGCCCACTGGTATTTACGTGGTGTATTACACAAATTCCTATTGGATGGTACTCGTGAAGGGACGTGGCCAGCTGAGGTATCGCGCCGCGATACTGTGGAAGTTCTGCTTTAGAGTAAATTTTTAGGTAGCTTTCACATTTATTCATGCTTGCTTATCATATTTCCACGTATCAATACATTATTTTACTTGTGTTTATCTGCATTTCATTAAATCATAAATCTCTCATTTCACTGTAGGCACTGAGCCCCAACAATTCCTGAGATACCTCAGTCACATACAGGGTCTATAGTTTATGTAAGCTACCCCTCACTGGAAAACTGTAAATCCATCAGAGGGAGTGAAAATGGTCACCCGGTTACTCCTATATCGTTCCTCATCGGTT
>BLSH010441650.1:195087-211835 GCA_018402905.1 Glandirana rugosa
CACACGAGTTTAAGGCAGTAGAGTTGCTTTAAGCATCTAGAACCCACACCTCACTAGTATTGTGGCCTCCTATGACTGATTATTGTTTTACCCATTCCACATGTCCCATGGGCAGGTTAGCCTCTCATTGTCATGGTATGCCAGAAAAAATTGAGAAATTACAGGTGAATGCTTCAAAAATAGCAAGTTTCTTAAAAAGGTTAAAATCAACAAATACTTTTTTAAATTTAACAGACTGTTAAAGTGGATTTGTTATTTTACAGCTTAAAAAATTCTTAGATGTGATGGCTGCATATGTTTTCTTTTTAGGCTTTCTCTGCATTAAATACATTAAGATTCTGACTTTACTACCCCTTTAAAACATGAAACAGGTGCATCAACATAGGTCTCACTAAGCATTTATTAGTAGATTTAATCAAGGAATATCTAATAGTGTTATTTGACTTACAGTACATATGTGCAATTATAAGTTCGCTCCTACCTATGGGGGCATGGGTTCTCAGCAGTGGTGGCCGCTCCATTAGGGGCGCAGGGGTGCCGCCCCTCTAATCCGTGTGCCTGTCCCCTAATCTACATGCAGGGCGCAAGATGCATGGATTTCAATGGGATTTTTTTTTAAGCATGTGATTAGAGCCGGAGGCTCTAATTGGCTTCAAAAAAGGGTGGGCTCGGGGCGCAGTGCACTGCGCCTTGAGCTCACCCAGTTGTGTGACAATAGTGAATTAACATTCATTATTGTCTTTGTACAGTAGTCATAAACATATTAGGAAACTTTACTCCATATATGATTTGCTCTCACAAACTACTGAGGTTGTGCTGTGAAAATTAAGAACTCAGGTGTTAAAAAAGTTGTCTAGCTTACATAGAAAAGCTATCAAGAAGGATATTAGAATTTTTGGGGAAGGGGGGCACCAGAATCTGTTAGTTGGCACAGAATGTAAATGTTTGGTATTACAAGCAGATCAGCACAAAGAGTAGCAAAAAAGAAGGTAATTACCATTCATCACCTAAGATAGAAGTATAAGAAATAAAAAAAAGAGAAGAATCTCTTACGGTTGGAATAAAAGTTAGATGAGTTGAATATCTAGCGGCTTCTTTAGTTCTATTCAAGGAGTTCTACTTGAGAGTAATAAGCAGCCTGAAGGAATTTGAACTGGATAAACTTATTCTCTGTTATGAGCAGAGAAGAATATGAAGATACAAATTATTTCTTTCTGTTTCTTTTGCAAAGGCCTAACTTGTTCCCAGGACCTTAAGTGTCCTTAATCTGATTTTTTATTTTACATTAATCAAGGTGCAATATATCAATGTATGCCTCTGGTTAAGGTTATGTTGATGTAAACAAGATTCTAAAGTTGATAAGTCAATGACTATGGGATATTTATCAGAGTTGGACTAAACTATGTCACATAGGTAAAAACAGAAGAATCTTTGTATTATATAAAGTTAAACTTTGCAAATACGTGATAAAATAGTATCAAATTAAAGACATTGTTTAAGAAATAAATGCTAAAAAAAATGAAATAGATTTATCTGAAATTGCTTATTTTCACAGAATAAAAAAAAGCCCCAAATAGGGCTATAAGTTAAAAGGACAGTTACACAATCTAGTTGTAATGACTTCTTTGAAGCTTGTTAAGCTGCTAAAATAGTTGCCATAGATAATTCCTCATGAGGGTCTTTATGCTTAAAGCGAAATTCCACCCAAAATCGTAACTTCCGCTTTAAGTTATGGTGACCCCTGACATGCCACAATTGGCATGTCATTTTTTGGGGGGGAGAGAGTACCCAGTTTTAGGCGTCTCGCTCCCACTTCATCGAATGGCACTGTGGTGCTGGAAGGAAGTTCACCTCTCCCCCCTCCATCCCTGCAATCTTCTGGGACACCAGAAGATTGGCCGGCCATGCATAACGAGCAGCTCGCACATACTCAGTGCATGCCCGGCTGCAAAGGGGAGGGGGAGAGGAGCAAGGCTTCGGACGGCTTCCTCACTGGAGCATGGGACAGGTGAGTAGCAATTTAGTAAAAGTCATCAGCTACACTTTTTGTAGCTGCTGACTTTTAAAAGGGTGTAACTCCACTATAAGAGAGTATGTTTAAGATCATCTTTTACAGTCCCAAGATAAATATTTCCATTGTTGATGCAAATTGTGCACTTAGGCCTTGTCACGCTTACCCTTAACACAGATGGTCATATACTGGCTACTGTGTTCTTCACCCAAAGCAGCCCCCTTTCCCATAAGGAAAGAAGTCCTACTGGTACTCGGCTGCCCCCAGGACTTGTACACAATGCTATAGTGACTGCCCACCATGCCAGGGCATGCGTAAACTAAGCAAACAGGTACTTGCGGTTGGCAGACAGGCAGAGTGGTTAAACGACAGTCCAGGTAAAAGGCAGAGAATACTTGATATCGGATCCAAGGTCATACACAGGGAATTCCAATTTAGCAGAGCATGGCAGACAAACAGTCAGCTTGATCAGGTATTACATACTCTATCACAAGCCAGAGACTGCAAGCTTGGCTAGCTTAAATCAGGTTTGGTCTCCACCCAGAGTCTGGCCACAATCAATCACTGTACATGTGGACAGACAGACAAAGAGAATGCCACAGCCAAAATCAGGATGCTGGAACCAGCAGCTATGACAGAACAGAAGCTCACACGCTCCTGACAGGCCTCAAGCACACAGGACTTTTTGCAAACTCTCCTAGAAGCCTTTCCTCCCGGCAGCAGCACTTTTGTCTGAAAAAAGCTTGTAAAAGTGTCTAAAGCTTGTACATTATGTACATAATGTCCATAATAATTTATTCTGGATATTGAAATGAAAAAATGCTCAAGCGCTAAAGGTGTTTAAGCTTATTTAGGTGCCTTTTGGCGTCTTTAGCCATATTTAGCAATGTCAAACGTTTTTCTGCCAAAACTCTGCTAAAAGCCTATATGTGCATATACACATAGGCTAACTTTCAGGGAAGTTTAGAGGCAGGGCAAAATGCCTGACACCCCTAGGAGCAGCTGCAAAAATGTCCAGTGTGTGTGAGGCCTTAAGGTGAAAACCACAGCAGCATAATCCAATCAACTGGTAAGAAATCAAACAGTGTGTTATATAAAACGTGTCTTTGCCTTGTAGAATTTCAAATCGAATGCAAGGCAATAGAGCATTTTATAGACAATTTGTTTTCTAATATTCAATGAGGTAAAATGTCCATACATATAGCTGTGATATATTTTTAGGTAACTTGCTTGTATTTGGCTAAAATTAGATTTTCCCTGTCAAGGTGACATATGTGCATTTTTTCTCTAAAAAGAAGATCCTAGAATTAAATATATCTCATCGTCTTTAGATGACCATTTATTATTACTCCAAAAGATCCTGCATCTCAGTATTCTTATCATTAATTGTTCATCTTAAACAACGTGTAATAGGTTTTCGACATGTATAAAAATTTATACAAGTTATCATAAGGGTTACATTTTAAGATATACTTTTTTGAGTGTTTCAATTTTTATTAAGATAATCTACCAGTATGGATGGAGAAATTATTCTTATAATACATTTAGTTAATTTTTAATTACCCTTTCTGGTTATATTTATTAAAGTTAACAGTAGCCAATATATTAAATATATTAAACAGATTTTTTACATATTTGCCTTATGAGTCACAAAGTACTAAATTAGATGTTTTTACTGAAAAATATGAAATGCCACTCATATATCTGCACTAAGTTGTATGATGTCAATCAGAAAATTTGGGGCAACAGTGAGTAAAGTAAGTTTCTGGCAAGAATAGTACATTCGTTTTAGAAATTTAGAAACCAAAGAGCACTTGCTTTGCCAGGTCAGACCTCGAACATTCCAATAAATATATTTGAAACTATTCACGTTTTAATGATATTCTTACTATAAAAGGGAGATGGAAATGCCCATATTTCTCCCAAAAAATAGATGAGGGGACTAAAGCCACAAAGAAATTAAATAGATATAATATCAACACGCCAAAGGAAAATGCAATAATGATGATATCATCAGAATACTGCCAAGAACCACTGGGTATTTTTATTAAAAAATGTAAGACTGGGTGATCCTGCCAGAAGGCCATGCTAACGTCATTCTCTCACAATGCATTAGGAGCATTAGGATTCCTTCAAGCAGTAATGATATAGGATACTCAAAGCAAAAGTCTGAATTGTGTACTCTCTGTTTAAGTATATATTTTGGGTTTTGGTCACCTTTAATAAAAAAAAAAATACACCGCTCAGGGGAACAGAACACAAACTAATTTAGCATGGATATTAAAATGAATCTCAAGTTGTATATGGTGTGTGTCAGTGGTTTACTGCAAAATTAAAAAAATAAAAGAACCAATGGAAACCTTCAACAAAGGTCAACATTTCCATGTGAATATTGTCCTTATGATGCTGGAAGACCCAGAATACCAATGATATTCAGAGTGGAATGAATCCCAGCTTTTGATTGAAGATTTTGGCCCACTTTTGTCAGACCTTTTGTCAGACCAAAAATCTCTTTGTGAAAATTTAAATTGCATTCTATGCAAACACCAACTTCCCTAAAGTGACCCTTAAAATGACATCAGGATCTAAGGCAACTGTTTTAATAATCACTGTGGTCAGAAAAGCCACAACAGTCTCCGCAAGAGCTGCAGTATTGTGAGAAATGAAGACCACATATTGATTGCAAAGCTTTATTTGAAAGGGTTAAAAATTAATACAAAGAGAGAGGCGCTTCTAAGAGTAGACTGTAGGTACAAATTTAATGGAGATAAAATCGTGATAACAACTCACAAACAGGCTTCAGTAAGCGCATGAGGAAGATGTGTCCTGTGGTAGGGAGAAGTCAGCAGTCCGCCATCCTGCCGGTCGCGGCGGATGTGACGTCACCAGCTTTCACTTTGGTGACGTCACATCCACCGCGACCGGCAGTCGTGCGCCTCAAGCCTCGGTCCATTCCGGCAATGGACGCCGTTTAAACACTTACACCGTGCAGGACCTGGATGACGGACTGTTGACTTCTCCCTACCACGGGACACACCTTCCTCATGCACTTACTGAAGCCTGTTTGTGAGTGGTTATCACGATTTTATCTCCATTAAATTTGTACCTACAGTCTACTCTTAGAAGCGCCTCTCTCTTTGTATTTGTTTCTGCAGTGGCCCGTGGCTTCTCCTTAGAGTGCAGCTTCTTTTGTGGACTATTTACTACTGTCAGCACATGGACTTTTAACATTTGCAGTGATGATCTTTCTGTGCCTCTTTCCCCATCCCCCCATGTTTTGTAAGTATACTTGAGTGTATATTGCTATGCGCCTTTTCCTTGTCTATTATTTGAAAGGGTGTTACTACATTAACCCAAAAAGTTATCTCTTTCATGCTTTAGTGTGAGGGCATTATTTAAGGGGCCAAGGTAATTGTGTGTTATAATGCTAAGAAAATGCTAATGCTAAAATGCTAAGAAATTTGAAAAACCCTTGATTATTGACACTTACTATTGATGAAGGCTTTACGCATTTTTTTGTCCTGCTTTGTGAACTGAGTTGAGGTTTAACTCAAAAATGTTAAGTCTGCTATTCAAGACTAACAGAAAAAATAACACAATTTGGACAATTTAGAGTTATGGCAGAGTTCAAGCATTCGTGTTTACAACAACAATTCTTGATTTTACTAAAGCTGGACTCCAGGAAAACAGCAAAATACACATATGAAACATATATAAATGAGATGGTTTACTTGCCAAGAGATTTGTATTTCTGTTTTCCATTTGTCAGGTTTACAATCTCTTCCTCACAGCTTAGCCCATTTCTGGCAGGACAAATAACCTATTTGTTGTCTTTCTTTGCTATATTTAAGGAATACTTACAGGTCTTCTCCTTGGCTCAAGCCTTTGACTATTAAGTGAAAGGAAAAATAGCAGACTGATGAGCTCCTCTTTATGTCACTCAGATGTCTCCTCCTATGAGCATGATTTTTTTTTTTAGAACATGAGCACTGCATTGAAAATAACTTGACCCATGTGTGGCTTCACCTTCTCTATATCTGAGCTCTGCTGTAAAGGGGGTTGCAAATGGCTGATACCAGGTCAAATGGTATGCAGGTACTTAAAATTCTTGGATGTTAAAATACATATATATTTATGTATTGCAATGAGTTAGGGTTTGGGGTCCCCCTGTGATCAAGTCAGGAAGTGACGAAACGCGTCAAGGCGTGGCCACACGGCAACCTGAGGTTGATTGAGTCACCAGCAGCCGGGACGCCGAGAGGAGAGGAGGATTCGGACGTACCACTGCTGTTTGGTAACCTGCGTACCTTATGCACATACAATGTCCTGTTGAAACTGTTTAAATCTACAGCTTGTGGAGGTGTCTGTTTGGAGGTATATTGGTGAAGGAATCCCCTTGATGTGATTGTAATTATGCACAAGCTGGCTTGAGTGCTCCTGCAGTGTTGGATTGGAAGCATACATTCTGGGTGTGATGGCCCTATGCTGAGTTCCCCACAGATATACTCAAAGGCGTTGTGTATCCATATTTCTGGTGAGCCTCCAATTTTTACCTTTTTGCACGTGGTGAACAGAGGTGGAGGACACTGATTGAAGATTATTCACATAAGTTTAAGAAGTTTTGGTTCCAGCACGGGCAATTTATTTTTCCTGGCACTGGCACTTTTTCACTGAACATTTAATATCATTATTTACTTTGTAATCTACCATATTACTCTGGAAGCGCTGCTAACACTGGACTTATTACACAAGTGTTGACTTTATCCTTGATTTTTTTATTTAAAGCAGCAGCTGTGTGATTATTTATTTATTTATTTATTTAATTCACAATTTATTTATTATTTAATTCATTATTTAGTTCACAATTTATGTTTTATTATATATTATATGTTTTTTTGCACAATTGGGTTCCTGCACGATTGTGTTTTAGCACCTGTAGCACGGGTTGTTACTTTTAGCGCGGTATTTGCATTTATATATTTTATCCTTTGGCTTTACATACTTTGATGACATCAGCCTGTGTATTATTGTTTTCTTTGTATGTGAATATTCATTTGTCAGACTCTCACTTATTGCTTCTTATTCTTTGTTAACCTGACAATCCTCAATAAAAAATTATTGAAACGGAAAAAGTATGTTTTTATTGCACACTGAATAAAAATATTACATGATCACAGGGCGTCAAATAAGTTGCAAACATCCGGCCAAACAAGGGACTTGGTGAGAAGGCTGGCATAATACATAATAACTGAGATGGAAAATCATGAATATGCAGTACATAATAAAATCTGTTAAACATAAATGATTACATGATGAATGATACAAAATCAAATGATAGAAGCATTGGTGGGACTCTACGTTGGCCGTTGGCACTGATTTTATATACACAGTAATACTTTTATATACACTGCTTATGTTTTTGTGACATACTTATATATTAAGTATTGAAATATTTATATTGAATTTTAAACTCCTTTTTTTAACAAATGATATTATATTATACTTGCACATTGCATTCGTATCTTTCAAATACACTGGGTATAGGAATTCAGAAACATCTAAAAGGAATTATTTTCCCTGACACATATATAACCCTGGCACATATTGGTACATTCACTTGATTATTACACATGATGGTTTATGAACAATTATTTAAAAACAAAAATGATTGAAAGACAGCGCCACCTCCCTTTATCTATTTTTTATTAGTACAGTGATAGTGCATTTTTTTTAGCATGATCACTGTATTGGTGTCACTGGTCCCCAAAAAAGTATCAAAAGTGTCACTTAGTGTCTGATGTTTCCACCGCAATGTTGCAGTCCCACTAAAAGTCGCTGATCGCCGCCATTACTAGTAAAAATAAATAAATAAAAATTACTTAAAAATATCCCATAGTTTGTAGACGCTATAACTTTTTGCGCAAGCCAATCAATATACGCTTATTGGGATTATTTTTTACCAAAAATATTTAGCAGAATACATATTGGCCTAAATTGTTGAAGAAATATGATTTTTGATTTTGATTTTTTTTGGATATTTTATAGCAGAAAGTATACAAAAAGTTTTTTTCAAAATTGTCAGTCTTTTTTTGTTTATAGTGCAGAAAATAAAAACCGCAGAGGTAATCAAATACCACAAAAGAAAGCTCTATTTGTGGGGAAAAAAGGACATCAATATTATTTGTGTACAGCATTGCACGACCATGCAATTGTCAGTTAATGTAATGCGGTGCTGTATCGCAAAAAATGGCCTGTCATGAAGGGGGTAAACCTTTTAGAGTGGTTAAAGTGATACTAAAGTCTCGCTTTTTTGTGATTAAAATTAAGAAACCTGTTATACTTGCTTGCTGTACGCAGTGGATTTGCACAGAGCAGCCCAGATCCTCCTATTCTCGGGTCTCTCTTTGCAGCTCCTGGCTCCTCCCTCCTGCAGCTTGCTATGGGGGCACCTGAGCCAAGCCGCAGCTCCATATGTCCATTCAGACACAGAGCCATTGACCGACCCCGCCCGCTCTCTCTCCTCACTAACTTTGATTAACTGGAGCGGGAGCCAATGGCTTTCCGCTGCTGTCTCAGCCAATGAGAAGGGAATCCAGGTCAGCCAAGTCTTTCCTGCAACATTGCTGGATAGAGATGGGTAAGTATTAGGGGGGCTGGGGAAGCTGCTGCACACAGAAGGTTTTTTTTATCTTAATGCATGAAAATCACCTTCTGCTTTTAGAATCACTTTAAGCCAGTGTGCATGGAGCCTTAATGAAAGCTGCAAATTTAAAGAGATTGAAAATATACTGAAAAAACATGTAAGTATGTTAATATATTATTTAAGATTTTTTAGAGTGGGTCTAGATATTTTTAATAACATACATTGGTCAACTTTCTTTTGCAGAAAATATAGATTTAGCAGGTTTTCTAATAGATGTGACTATTCCTGGGAGATTATACGACCTGTAGGTTTTTCTTGCAGTTCCCTGTGGGAATGCTGCATCTGGCATTTCAGATAAGTGCTGGCAAAGCTCTATTAAGGGGTGGTAAATATGACACTCTGTTAATGGTACTAATAATTAAACCAAATGTTCCATATCAAGCGGTCATTCAAAAGCTGGGGTGGTGGAGTAACATGCTTTATACAGCTTGGACCATTTTCTTGATCAATAATTCTCGGACAGAAAATCCCATTTCTTAAGCAGTATTGCCAAAGTTTGACAACAATTCTAGTCAATCAATTAAACCTTTCAGTCATGGCTTCTCATACTATATTCTTGTCATTTCTCCTCTAAGATGCCAAAAAATGGTCAGTATTTCACCTGCATAGACATTAGAACAGGTGGAAGAAGTGAAAACAGGAGCTTTCGTCCTTTGCTCTTCTCACCTTCTTCATTATAGCCAGAAAGAAAACCAATTAGAGAATAAATTAAGGCAAAACTTTTTTGTGTGTTTTAGATAGAGTAGAGGGGGATTCGATCCACTGTCAGTTTTTTTTACACAGAGTTTAAACTGAAAGGATCACCAGACCAATTTTTATAATGGAGTCCAAGACAGCTTTAATAATTCACAAGAAAGCTGAAGCATTTTGGGAGGGCAAAACATGCTCTCCCTTCATCAGGGCTTAACCACTTGCAGACTGCCTGCTCGCAATGTACTGCAGGAGGGCGGCCCTCACAGGCAAAGCAATGTACCTGTACATCGCTGCCTTCTAAGGATGGGCCGAACCCCCCCCCCCCCCCCGGTTCGGTCTGCAGCAGAACATGCGAACGGGCAAAAAATTTGTTCGAACATTCGAACACTGTTAAAGTCTATAGGACCCGAACATGACAAATAAGAGGTGCTCATTTTAAAGGCTTAGATGCAAGCTATTGCCATAAAAAGTGTATGGGGACACGGGTCCTGCCCTAGGGGACATGGATCAATGCAAAAAAAAAGTTTTTAAATCAATTGTTTTTCCAGGAGCAGTGATTTTAATAATGCCTAAAGTGAAACAATAAAAATGAAATATTCCTTTAAATAATGTGCCTGCAGAGTCCCCTTAGCCTGCCTGTAAAAGGGCGCACCTCTGTAATGTTTAGAACATAGCCAGGGCAAAAATTGTCATTTAAAATTACGGCTGTAATGTATTGCCGGCTCCCAACAATATACAAAAAAATTGCGTAGGGTCCCCCCCCCCAGTCCATACCAAGTCTGGTATGGATTTTAAGGGGAACTCCACGCCAAAATGAAAAAAAATTTGACGTGGGGTCCCCCCTAAAATCCAAACCAAACCCTTATCCGAGCATTCAACCTGGCCGGCCAGGATAGGGGGGACGGGCAAACGCCCCCCCTCCTGAACCTTACCAGGCTACATGCCCTCAACATGGGGAGTATTGGTGCTTTGGGGCAGGGGGGGCTCTGCGCCCCCCCTACCCCAGAGCACCTTGTCCCCATGTTGATGGGGACAAGAGCCTCTTCCCCACAACCCTGGGCTGTGGTTGTGGGGGTCTGCGGGTGGGGGGCCCCCAGATCCCACCCCCCATGTGAATTAGTATCGGGTACATCGTACCCCTCCTAATTCACCAAAAGTGTCAAAAATGAAAAACCACAGGAGACAATTAGGGACAAGTCCTTTATTAAAAAAGAAAAAAAAATAAGTGTCCTTCTTGTAATTCATGGTCAATCACAGCGCGCGACGGACCCAAAAAAAAAATAGCCACAACATCTCCCCCTTATTTATAGTGAAGGACGGGGCCACCCCATGACGTAATTGAGTGACCTGCCCATCTGACCTCACATGATGTCAGAAGGGGCGGAGTCACCCTTACATCACCGGGTGGCCCTGCCCTTCACTATAAATAAACTGTCAAAACAAAGCGAGCGCAGACTGAGGCAGCCCTCCCATGGGGGGGGAGCTGTGTGCACTGTATGCGCACTAAGCATTATGGGGCGTTCAGCGGTGCCGAAGTCGCGCTGAATGCACCATAATGTTCTAAATTCGGGGATGGGGCGAACAGTAGAAGTTCGGCCCGAACTTAAGCTCGGGCCAAACCGTTCGCCCGTCCCTACTGCCTGCATCCGGGTTTAGGGCTGCGTACACAAGCAAGTCCAGGCCAATGATTGATAGCCAGGATCTGATGATGAAAATGAAAATCAACACAGAGATCTGTACAGAGGGAACAATATCTCTGTTTCTTAGAGATCTTAGAGAACTGATTTATTAGTAAAAGCAGCACACTTTAGCCCTCCTTCACAATGAGGGCGGGTTGAAATCGCGCAAGTTCAACTGAACTCACACAATTTCAACCGCGCATTTCAGTGTGAGTTCAGGGGTGATTTGAAAGATTTCTGTGCGGGACTTCATGCACAGATGTCTATTGAAATCACCCCCGAAGTCACCAAAATTAGTGCAGGAACTACTTTTGGGAATCGGTGCGGTGCCACAAAGTGCCGTTGCCAGCAATAAGTTGCTGATCACTGCCATTAGTAGTATGAAACAAATAACTAGAAATTCTAGTATATACATATACCATAGTGAGTAGGCACTATAGCGTTCATGTCAACCAATCAATATACACTTATTGAGATTTTTTTATCTAAGGCATGTAGCAGAATACATTTTGCCCAAATATTATGAAGCAATTAGATTTTTTTTTTATTGGATATGTTTTGTAGCAGAAAGTAAAAAATATTGTTTTTTTTTCCAAAATGTTTTTTATATATCATAGAAAATAAAAAAACCAAGTGGTGATCAAATACCACCAAAACAAATCTATATTTGTTTGAAAAAATTGCTATCAATTTTATTTGGGTACAGCATGGCATGACAGCAAAATTGCCAATTAAAGTAGAGCATTGCCCAATAGCAAAAGATGGCCTGGACATGAAGGAGGCAAAAATTTTCCAGAGCTCAAAGTGGTTAAACTGACTAAGGGAAGCAGATGCGAGGAAAACCTTAAATTTACCTCTTGCAAAGGAATCAGATGGGACAGAATTATGCCAGTGAAAACTTTTGTTTTAGCTGTTTCACTGGCATAACTTTAGCCTATCTGATTGCAGAACAGTAGTATAGTTTCTCCTGGTTTTAGTTAAAGTTTAACACACAGTTTCCAGATGCTTGTAGAACAGTAGTATGGTTTCTCCCGGTTTTAGTTAAAGTTTAACACACAGTTTCCAGATGCTTGCAGAACAGTAGTATGGTTTCTCCCGCTCTTAGTTAAAGTTTAACACACAGTTTCCAGATGCTTGTAGAACAGTAGTATGGTTTCTCCCGGTTTGAGTTAAAGTATAACACACAGTTTCCAGATGCTTGCAGAACAGTAGTATGGTTTCTCCCGCTTTTAGTTAAAGTTTAACACACAGTTTCCAGATACTTGCAGAACAGTAGTATGGTTTCTCCCGCTCTTAGTTAACGTTTAACACACAGTTTCTAGATGCTTGTAGAACAGTAGTATGGTTTCTTCCGGTTTTAGTTAAAGTTTAACACACAGTTTCCAGATGCTTGCAGAACAGTGATATGGGTTCTCCCGGTTTTAGTTAAAGTTTAACACACAGTTTCCAGATGATTGTAGAACAATGATATGGGTTCTCCCGGCTTATTTATACTTTTTTGACACAGTTTGAAGATGATTTTAGAACAGTGATATGGCTTCTACTGTTAATTAATACTTTTCAGACACAGTTTGAAGATGGTCCACATCCACCTCCATTTTTGATTTTTTTTTTTTTAAATGCTTTTAGTTATTTCCCTGTCCCCATTTCTTTGTAGGGCACTTGTCCGACCCTTACCCCCATTTTCCTTCCTTTTGCAGACCTCTAGGACTTTCCAGGACTTTTTTACAGCAATTTTCAGAACTTTTAGTAAAATTACCAGAAACCCGGACTTTTTTTGAAAACACCCAAAAGTTTGGTACGGACCCGAACTTTACATTTCGGGTTTGCTCAACTCTACTTATTATGAATTATAATAAGCTATTATTTTTTCAAATGTTCTTCCTTATTTCTGACCTTTGCAGTGTGTGACTGTATATATGCATACTGTATGTATGTGTGTGTGCATACTGGGTGTGTACATACTGTGCTTATATTGTATGTAAACACACAGTATACATACAATACACATCCAATATACACACAGTATATACACACCCAGTATGCACACACACATACATACAGTATGCATATATACAGTCACACACTGCAAAAGTCGGAAGTAAGAAAAAACATTTGAAATAATAATAGCTTATTATAATTTATAATAAGTAAAAATTATAAATTAATAACTTATTATTTCAAATGTTCTTCCTTATTTCCGAATTTCGGAAATAAAAAAGAATATTTGAAATAATAATAAATAACTATCAAATATAGGTATTGAAATTTTCTTGAAAGTATGACTATTAGTGCTAAATTTCATATGTAAGTTCATTAACAGCCAAACTTTCAAGGAAATTCCAATACCTATCATTTAATAGTTATTAGTTAGTTATTATTTCACATATTCTTAATTTTTTCCAATTTTCGGATTTCCGAATTTCCGAATTTCGGATTTTCGTCTGTTCCAATTGCCGAATTTCCGAATTACCGCAATTGCCGAATTACCGCGAATTTCCGAATTAACGAAATTGCCGAATTACCGCAAATTTCCGAATTTCTGAATTACCGCGAATTTCCGAATTACCGCGATTCGGAAAAAAGAAGATTCGGAAAAATTCAGAAATTGAAAATTCGGAATTCGGAATTCGTCCGAGTTGCCGAATTTTGCAAAATTCGGTAAAAACGAAATTCAGAACGAAACGAATTGCACAAGCCTAGAAAGCAGTAAGATTACTATTCTCTGGCATCTGCTTCCCTGAGTCCATTTAAGCCCCAAGCCATTAAAAGGAGGGGGGCATATTTTGCCCCAAAACATGTTAGTTTTCCTCAATTAAGTTATCATTAAAGCTGTTTTAGACTTCTTTATGAATTTAGTCTAGCCCTACATCTTTTGGTTTAGGCTCTGAGTGGCATTCACGGGTGCCCTTTGGAGGGTAGTCCCAGTTGCATTTCAGCACCAAAGTTAGTGAGCTTTTTAAAGGATTGCCTTCTTCCCCTTGACTACTCAGTTCCAATAAGCATTAAAGTCTCAGTGCCTCTTAAATATATCCCTTTGAACCTTCTTATTCTTAGGTTTTCATTGATATCTATGCCGCTGTTAGGGAGATTCATCCTCTCTATTTGTTTTGATGACCATCATCAACGAAAGTGATATTAAAAGAAAATCCTAAATATTGAGTGGTCACTAGAAAAGGAAAAGAGGGAAAATCTTCCAATGAGAACTGTTGTTATGGTAACCCTGATGACCAGGGCTGTCTTTAGTGCAGGGCAAAAGGGGCAGCTGCCCCTGACCCAGTAATTCTTGTAGGGCCCAAAGCAGTTGCCCCTGGAGCCCGCACTGCCCACAAATGGTTGATAAGTGAATTCAGGAGGGTCCAAGAAAATGTTTGCCCAGGCTCCAATCAATATTAAAGATGTCCCTGCTGATGACTACCAGGTATTTCTCTTACCTTGGAGGGATTTTCTGTCACTTCCTGTTTTGATTATGGGTCAGGAACTGAAGGGAAATCTCCCCAATGTGACATAGATGGCATAAAAAAACCTGACAGGGGTTTAAACCATCCCTTATTCTATCTACAATTTAAGAACCAGTTTTGCCTTCAGTTCTACTAAGGGAGGGTTTGGAAATATAAATACACTTAACTTTAAGACAGCACATTTTTGAAGGATGAGGGCTGCTCTCCAAGACTTAGACTGTAAGGGAATATTGACATCAATGAACACATAACAGAAATGGGAATTCTTCAAAAACGCTGTATGTGAACTTAAAAGGCAAAAAAACAAATAACAGATTGCAAAAGATAGTAGGACAAACCACAAAAATTTCTTCAAATATATTAACAGTAAAAAGGTCAGGTCTAAGCATGTAGAAATACCTTTCTGAGCTCTGTGTATACAAATGAACATGGGGGAGCTCAAATCCATAATAGGGATGGTATTGACACAGCCCTAAATGATCCACAATGGCTTAAAATTGATATGGTCCAGAAATATTTAGACAGAATAAAGTTGGATAAAGCTCCTGAACCAGATGGCATTCACCCACAGATCCTAAAAGAAATAAGCTCTGTCATTTCAAAGCCATTGTTTCTAATTTTTAGGGACTGGATTGGCGTAGGGCCAATATGGTGCCCATGTTTAAAAAGGGGTCAAAGTCTTTACCAAGTAACTATAGACCTGTTAGCTTACCTTCTATAGTTGGGAAGATACTGGAGAGTTTAATAACAAAACACATAGATGAGTTCTTGCAGGAAAAAAGTATTTTAAGCAACAGACAGCATGGAATCATGAAAGACAGAAGTTGTCAAACAAACCTGATTTCTTTTTATGAGAAGGTAAGTAAAACCTTGGGTAGAGGGGTGGCTGTGGACGTGGTATACTTGGATTTTGCCAAAGTGTTTGACACCGTTCCCCACACACGGCTAAGATCAATTTGTAAATGGATAGAAAACTGGCTAAAAGACAGAATTCAGAGAGTAGTGGTTAATGATTCTTATTCTGAATGGTCTAAGGTTATCAGTGGTGTACCCCACGGTTCAGTGATGGGACCCTCACTTTTTATTATCTTTATAAATTATATAGGGTCTGGGATTAATAGTACCATTTTACTCTTTGCAGATGACACCACAGGATGTCTCCAACTTACAAGCCGACCTCAATGCACTGCGTAATTGGGCGACTGTGTGGCAAATGAGGTTTAATGCTGATAAATATAAAGTTATCCACTTGGGCCTAAGAATATGCATGCATCATACACACTAGGAGGAGTAAAACTGGGGGAATCAATGCTGGAGAAGGATCTGGAGGTTTTAGTAGAGCATAAGCTTAAAGTGTTACTAAAGTCAGATTTTTTAAAAATAAAATAACAAACATGGTATACTTACCTGCTCTGTGCAGGGGTTTGCACAGAGTGGCCTCGATCCTCCACTTCTGGGGTCCCCAGAGCTCCCGACCTGTGTGTCTATAGAGACACGCTCCATAGACTTACACAGTGGGATTTAGGCCCGCCTCCCACTTCCTCCTCACTGCATTTGATTGACAGCAGCAAGAGCCAAAGGCTACTGCTGCATTTTGAATGCTGTGTGAAGAAGTAAGGTGGAAATAGATGCAGCTGTGCACAGTGCTGATCTATTCTCCCTTCTCTTACTCTTCATCACATAGGAAAGGGGGCAAAGGGAAATTGAAAATGTTTTTTACCTTAATGCAAACAATGCATTAACCACTTCCTTACTGGGCACTTAAACCCCCCTCCTGCCCAGACCAATTTTCAGGTTTCAGCGCTGTTGCATTTTGAATGACAATTGCGCGGTCGTGCAACGTTGTACCCAAATAAAATTGATGTCCTTTTTTTCCCACAAATAGAGCTTTCTTTTGGTGGTATTTGATCACCTCTGCGGTTTTTATTTTTTGCGCCATAAACAAACAAAGAGCAACGATTTTGAAAAAATAACAATATTTTTTACTTTTTGCTCTAATAAATATCCAAAAATAAAAAATAAAACAAACAATTATTCATCGGTTTTGGCCGATTTATATTCTTCTACATATTTTTGGTAAAAAAAAATCGCACTCTGCGTTTATTGATTGGTTTGCGCAAAAGTTATCGCATCTACAAACTATGGGAATTGATTTATGGCGTTTTTATTATTATTTTTTTTTTTTACTGGTAATGGCGGCG
>BLSH010441650.1:211851-232190 GCA_018402905.1 Glandirana rugosa
GTCCCTTGTATAAATTGGGGAAGTGACGGGGGAAGTCCAATTGGGGAAGTGACGGTTACTGTAAATGTGTCATTAGTCACCTGTAAATTTAAAGACTAGCGACTTATTGGGGTTAACCTGAAGGGGGCAGTGAAGGGGTTAAATATGTTCCCTGGTCTAACTGTGGGGGGGGGGCGGGGCTGGCCGGGACATAACAGATCTAACTGATCCCAGTGACAGGGATCAGTAGATCTGCTTGTCCCCCTCTCACAGAACGGGGAACCGCCGTGTTTACATCGGCGGTTCCCCGTTCTACAGCTCTGTAAGGCGATCGCGGGTCAGGAGCGGACATCGAGTCCGCCCGACCCGCGGGCACGCCCACGCAGCGTGCGGCGGCGGCGCGCGCGCGCCGCCGCCGCTCGTGAGAGCGCACAGGGGGCGTGTTAAGGGGCGGACGTCAATAGACGTCGTCCCGGAGATTCAGATCCGCGCTGTAGACGTCTTTCGTCTATAGCGCGGATCTCTACTGGTTAAGCTAAAAAAAAAAAATGTTAGGTTTAGTAACACTTAAAAAAAAACATGCAATGCCAAGCTGTTTCCAAAGTGAGCAAAGTCCTTTCTTGTATTAAGAGAGGTATGGACTCCAGAGATAGAGGCATCATTTTGCCCCTGTACAAATCATTAGTAATACCTCAGTTTTGGGCCCCAGTTTTCAAAAAGGATGTTGGGGAACTGGAGAAAATGCAGAGAAGGGCAACCAAACTGATAAGAGGCATGGAGGAGCTCAGCTATGAGGAAAGATTAGAGGATCTGAATTTATTCTCTCTTGAGAAAAGGGGATTAAAGTGGTTGTAAACCCTTTACAACCACTTTAAACTACAGGTAAGCCTATAATCAGGTAAGCCTATAATGAGAATATCTCCTAAACCTGTACGGCTCAGGAGATACTCAATGTATCAGCATGTGCCGACGTCATCAGCAAATGCACACTGAACAAATGGCCCCAGGGTGCCATTTGTCCAGTGAATGTGCCTTCACCAGCGGCTCCCTTGCAAATGCGCGTGAGTGACATAATCACGGCTCCGGCCAATCACAGCACTGGAGCCCGCAATCCCTGAAGAAGGCACAGAAGACATGACGCCGGTCACAGCGGTGCTCGGGGACCACCGCAACAATGTCGATCTAAGGTAAGTGTTTCATAATGAGCTAGTATGTGGTGCATGTTTTTTTTTTTTTTTTCCGGCTTGACAACCACTTTAAGGGGGGATATGATCAACCTGTACAAGTACATAAGTGGTCCATATAGTGAACTTGGTGTTGAGCTATTCACTTTGAGGTCATCACTGAGGACAAGAGGGGAACTCTTTCTAGAGGAAAAGAGATTTCATCTCCAAATATGGAAAGGTTTCTTCACAGTAAGAGCTGTGAAAATGTGGAATATACTCCCTCCAGAGGTCGTTCTGGCGAGCTCAGTAGATTGCTTTAAAAAAGGCCTGGATTCTTTCCTAAATGTAGATCATATAACTAGATACTAACATTTATAGGTAAAGTTAATCCAGGGAATAACCGATTGCCTCTTGGGGAATCAGGAAGTATTTTTGCCCAGCTAGAGCAAATTGGATCATGCTTTGCTGGGATTTTTCGCCTTCTTCTGGATCAACTGTGGGTATAGAATTGTATGATATTTTTTTTTTTTTCCTTTTATAGGTTGAACTAGATGAACTTGTGTCTTTTTTCAACCTGACTAACTATGTAAATATGTATGCATTTAAACTCAAGTACCCTTAAACACAGGAGAGCTGGGTCTGCCAAGCATAAAGTTTGTTCATACTTGCCAGATAATTTCTCCTGCATTTAAATAAACCAAAAAAATGAGGCTAATGTGAATATAGCCCAACATTATATAACATTATTTCACAAGATACATATATATACTGTACATACAGGCATCACCTTAAATGCCATGGTTCAGTTATTAAAAATGAATGGCTTTATTGAGTTATATTCATTAAGCATTTAACTGTGCAGTTACAAAATTGTTGTAAGATTTTTTTTTTGTAGGATTTGGCTTATACATACTTGAGATTTTACCCATAGCAATAACACAACCATCCCCAATCTCGCATGCACAGTCGCTGTATGAAGTGTTGTAATATGCTTTTTCAAGGGTCAGTTACAAAATGTTACAGAAGGTCTTTCTACTAATTGAAGTACCTATTCATATTTTGCAGCAAAGTGAAATGAATTGCTCTGAGTATGACTAATATCTTGTAGACTTAAAGCGGTAGTAAACCCATCCATTTAACAGTTTAAAAACCAGTTCCATTTCCGGCACGTGCCGGAAATGTAACACTCCCATTGGTTGTGCTCTAAACCAAACTGTCAAACCATCCAATGGCTGGTGTCATAGCTCATCACATGTACAGCATCACGGCAGTTGTAGATTAAACAGAGGCCAAGATGGCAGCTTCCTTGGCTGAAAATGATAGGAGAGTTTACTACCACTTTAAAGACGAGTGATTTAAAAGAAGATTGAAGATTACTGCAGATTGTGAACTTATATAATTTGTCCATAGTTATAGGATAAATATCTGTAATTTACAAAGAATTCAAAACAGTTGAATCACTGTTCATATATAAGATGGTGCATACTGTACAGTTGCTGTTCAGTTTTTTTAAAAAGGGCTTAAACAATTACAAATATTATTGGCAAAACCTATTTAGGCAAAGTTCACACAGGCAATTGACCCGCCTTTTGACCACCCCTACGACTGCCCACCTGCAATTTTTCATGGCGGCCACCTAGGTCTGTTAACATTGCCCCAGCAGCGACATTTCTCTTCACAGTGAGGCAGTTTTAACTCAGCATTTTGGGTTTGGCAAGCGCTGCCACTTGCCAAACTTGCTCATTGAACCCAAAAGGACCATTGCAACCACGTGTCAAATATCTTATATCTTAAAAGTTATACAACAAGCAGATTACCATATATGTTGAATCTGCTTAAAATATCTGTTGTTTGGACAACTTTGTTCATGCAGAAAGTTAAACACTCCTCTGATAAGACAAGAGTAGAAAAGATCTCTGTGATTTGGTAGGGCTCTGAATGTAAACTAACTTTATAAAGCTGCCCATTGTTGACCAATTGTAAAATGTATTCCCACTTATAAATGGTAACAATGGGAATGTAGCACAAACAGCAATAGGGTTAGTGTTTCTCCTTTTTTCTGGTCAGAGGGGAAGATAAGACATCTTTTATTTCAGTCATCTCATTAACTGTCAGCTGTTCTCTTCCACTTCAAAGAGTCAACACACTGAACAAGGCAAAGTCCCGTGGGTGCCTTTGGTTCTCTCAAATTGCAAGTACTGTGTGGTCCCACCAAGAGTGAAGTTACCAACTATATCTTCTATACTCTGTCTCTTGATTGAGGCTCTAGGCATTTCAATGGAAAATCTGTCATCACTTTTTCAGAGGTTCTCCAGCTTTATAACTGGATGTCAATTCCTTCAATTCTTTCAATTAGAAAATGTTAGAATGCAGTGATTGCGAGCATAATTAATTCCAGAAATAT
The DNA here is from genome assembly GCA_018402905.1 of Glandirana rugosa. Classification (NCBI taxonomy): domain Eukaryota; kingdom Metazoa; phylum Chordata; class Amphibia; order Anura; family Ranidae; genus Glandirana; species Glandirana rugosa. The sequence goes on from BLSH010441650.1 coordinate 215,401, forward strand.
GCTTGTAATCCAAAGCACTTGTATATCAAAGCAAATTTCCCCATAAGAAAAATGGAAACTCAAATGATTCGTTCCACAACCATTTATTCATAAGTCTTTCCGTTTATAGTCCATATAAAAAGATTATAGCAATGTGATAGGTTGTGTAAACATAAAATGTCCATCTACAAATGGCAGCCTCTACAAGGGGATTAGAATCGAAATCCAGGAGCTACAGAATATAAAAGTGAAGAGAGGCGCCTGCAAGTGTAGCAATATGGTTACATTTAATGAAGGTACAACATTTATCAACTCACATGGTTGATGATTAAAATAGGCACATCTAAGTATGCAGACATCCAGGGTAAATCTGTCCACATAGACCTTCCTCCGCACCGCCGGCTCTCACCGCTGTCAGTCTGCAATCCTGACCGGGAAGACTACCCTGCAGTAGAGAGATCTGAAAGCGAGGCTTGATGCGCTCGTGGAGAGCAGCGTGGAAGGGATGACGTGGCAGTGTGGAGTACGATCTATGTGGACAGCTTTACCCCGGATGCCTGCATACTTAGATTTGCTTGTTTTAATCATCAACCATGAGAGTTGCTAATTGTTATACCTTCATTAAATGTAACCATATTGCTACACTTACAGGCATCTCTCTCTCTTTTACACTCAGTTGTGACGTGATGCTACTTGTATATCAAGACATCGCTTGTATATCAAGTCAAAATTTATTAAAACATTTTGCTTGTCTTCCAAAACGCTCTCAAACCAAGTTACTCTCAAACAAAGGTTTTACTGTATTTGTTTATTTCACTATGCAAGTAAAGATCTCCTACATTATAAGCTCTAACGGGCAGGGCCCCCTGATTCCTCCTGTGTTGAATTGTATTGTAATTGTACTGTTTGCCCTCATGTGGTAAAGCACTGCGCAAACTGTTGGCGCTATATAAATCCTGTACTATAATAATAATATTAATAAAGATCACTATAAAACATATGTACTGTATATATATTTTGTGAGTAGTAGTACTGATGTCATTGCATATACCTGGACAATTCAGTTATCCAGCAAAAATGAAAATTTTACCTATAAATATGTCACATCCTTTAGACTCTATTGAATGTAAGGTGCCTGACGAAGGGGTCCTGCACAGCTCTGAAACGTTGCACTTCTCTGTGATGTGATCTCTCTACAATAAAGAAACCTTTGGAAGGTGATCCATGGTGTGCTGGTGAATATGTACACTCTATTGAATGTGAAACTGCCCACAAAGATATATACATTTGAGAGCAGAAAACATTACAGACTGGAAGCAGGTTTTATTAAATCAAAAATGTGTGCTATAGAGGTAAAAGAGGTTTAAAGGTCACAGGCTACTATCATATAATGTTTTATATGGCTAGAGAACTGCCCTGTAACTTGTAATATTCCCCCATTTAACTTTTTTATATGTTGCTCTGTTAATTTACACACTGAGCTAAGTTAAAGTGATGCTGTCACGTACCTGGTGGTAGAGTCTGGCTTATGCAGTTGGCAACCTCTCTTACGGCCCTGGTTCCAGAACCCCTGATAGAGCAGACAGGGAGCGCTGGAGCACAGGGGAGCACGAGGGCTGGATTGGACACCGGTGATGGTAATGGGTCGTCCAGAGGTTCGTGCAAGACAGAAGAGTAGAGATGCAGGCCGGGTCAATAACATGCGGGCTGAGTAATACAAGATGAGCAGGCAGTCGGGTGGTCGGGTGCAGGCAGGGTCATCAACAGGCAGGCAGATTGCGGTACACAGGGATGAGGCAGAAGAGTGGTCGTAGGCAAGCCGGGGGTCGGTGCAGGCAGAGTTCAAGCAGATGTCGGGTACAGGCCGGGTCACAGGTAACAGGGAGCTCAGAACAGGTCACTCAGGAACACAGGAACGCTGTCGAATGGACAGCACTTGCCTCTTGGTGCTGTCCTGCTTAAATGGCCACTATTGGCGCCATTAGCGCGCGTGGATGTCCCTTTTTCCTAACATTGCCCCCCCCAAGGGACAGCCTCCGGATGCCCAAACAGACTTTTAGCTCTGGGTGTCTTCTCCAAAAGGATCTGACAAGTTCTTCAGCATAAATGTGGTTTTCGGGTTCCCATGAGCGTTCTTCAGGCCCGTATCCCTTCCACTTAATCAGAAACTGGGTAGATCCACCCCTTTTCCTGCAGTTGAGGATAGCTTCCACTTCGAATTCCTCCTCGCCATCCACAAGGATGGGCTCAGACGGGGCTGACTTCTGACCCGGGAAGGGATCTTGGGTTGTGGGCTTCAACAGGGTAATGTGAAACACTGGGTGCACACGCAGGGAAGGCGGGAGGTCCAGCTCGTATGCCACCCTGTTGATTTTTCTTCTCATGGGGAATGACGATGAACCTTGGGCCCAACTTCCTGGAAGGACATGACAATCTCAGGTTTTTGGTTGCCAACCATACTCGGTCACCAGGTTGCAGGTCCAATTCCCCGCGTCTCCCCTTGTCGAAAGCCCTCTTGTTACACTCCTGTGTTTGGGCTAAGGTTTTTCGTAGCACCTTGTTGTTCCTTGTCAGGAATTCCACCGTCTTCTGTACAGCAGGTACCTCGCTTTCCAGGACCAGGTTAGGTATAAAATTAGGGTGGTATCCCAGATTCGCCCAGAATGGGGACTGCTTGGTGGCTGAATGCTCGGTATTGTTGTATGCAAATTCAGCCATAGGTAACAGCGAGACCCAGTCATCCTGAGCAAAAGAAGAGTAGCAGTGGATGTATTGTTCCAGAGTCTGGTTAGTCCTCTCTGTCTGACCATTTGACTGGGGGTGGTATGCTGAGGAGAATGCCAGTTCAATGTTTAATGCAGAACACAGGGCCTTCCAGACCCGGGAAGTGAACTGCACCCCACGATCTGAGACAATGTTGAGAGGGAGTCCATGCAGTCGGACCACTTCCTTGATAAATGTCCCTGCTGTCTCAGTTGTGGTGGGGATGCCCTTCATCGGGATGAAGTAGGCCATCTTAGTAAGATGATCCACGATTGCAAAAATGGAATTGAATCCTTCAGACGGGGGTAATTCCACGATGAAACCCATCGAGATGTGAGACCATGGCCGTTCAGGAATGGGAAGCGGGTTTAACAGACCCCATGCTTTTGCCCAGCTTGTCTTGTGTTGGGCACAGACCGGACAAGCGCTGAGGTATTTCCAGCAGTCCCTGTCAGCAGAAGGCCACCAAAAGGAGCGCGAGAGCAGCTCCGCAGTCTTACGACCGCCAAAGTGCCCGGCCAAGTGGTGGTTGTAACAGTACAGTTAAATGCTGTTGTTCCGAGACAAAGAACTTGTCTTGGAACCACCACAGTCCATCTCTCATTACCAGTCTGGGATCAGGAAACATGGTTGATCCGGCCAGGGATCATTGGACCCAAGACAGCAAATCTTCCTGTAGTAGCAAGAAACTCCGGGACGGGAGGATGGTGTCTGGTGGCGTGGGGTCGCCAGGCTCACAGAACATCCTGGACAGAGCGTCAGGCTTCACGTTCTTCGACCCAGGCCTGTAAGTAATATGAAGGTTAAAACAAGAGAAAAACAGAGCCAATCGTGCCTGGCATGGTCTAAGTCATTTAGCTGTGCGCAGGTACTCAAGATTCTTATGGTCGGTGAATACCATGACAGGGTGTAGAGCTCCTTCCAGCAGAACCACGCACGCACGGAAGGCCGGAAACGGCCAGAAATGTCCCTTTTTCCTAACAGATGCTAAAGGATTTGGTTTTCCAAAAAGTAACATATATGTCATACATTCCTGCTCTCTGTAATGTTTTTGCACACAGTAGCCCCCGATCCTCCTCTTCTTAGGTCGCTCTTGAGCCCCGCTCTTTATGTCCATTGACACACAGAACGGGGCTTATTCCCACTCCCTCCTCACTGGATTGACTGACTCCTGCTGCTGTGTCTGAGCCAATGAGAAGTGAGAAAGCCGGGAGAGCAGCTGCTCTTGTGCACATTACTGGATTGAGTTTTTGGGGAGGCTGGGAGGGAACTGCACCCAGAAGGTTTTTTTACCTTCATGCATAAAATGCATGAAGGTAAAAAAAACTTCAGCCTTAGAACCACGTTAATGCTCAATGTGCAGCACTGGGTAAAATTATTATTTAAGTGATACTTGCCAAGCTAAATGCCTTAACAAATACTGGCAACAGTAAAGGCTTGTTTACACTAGCAGTTGGGGGGGGGGGGTAGTGACACCACGCAGTTGAGCCACCCCTCAACTGCTCCCCATTTAAATAGAAAGGATGTGGCCAGATGTGGGTGGTGCCCAAGTGGGGATGGGGAGGTGTGCTCTCTAGTGCCCCTAGAGACTGACAGAAGCACATCCCTACACACGTGTATGGTGTTTGACACAGCTCTCTCCATAAATCACCACTTCTCCTTGCAGACATTAGTTAAGTCCTTGTAATCCATGGCACAGTTCTTTAACTCTTTATACTCTGTACACTGTGGATAATCATTCCTATTACACTTCTCTCTTCTGTGCAGCATTTCTGAGCTGGTGTGGCAGAGCATGCCCTTGAGCATGCCCTTACCTGTCACCTCATCTCAGTGACATTAATCCATATGTTAAGTTTGAATCCCAGGAAGCTTGTACATAACTTGTGCTTATTTCCCTTGAGGCCTCACTCCATCTTAAATTACATACAGACCGGGTCCCTAGGATTCCCGAAACACAAGTCATACCCAGATTGGGGTTCCTAAGCACATAAACTCCTTCACTACTGGGATCTTCCATCACATATGCCAAGTCACTTCCTCTTCTCGACTGGCTGGCTGTTTTTGCACCTAGACACTCTTACTGTAGTCATCAGCATTGGCAATGTAGCCTTCCCTTGGTTAGATTGACAGCACATCAGACGTTTGTACTGCATCTATATTGTCTTGTCCCCTGGTGTGAACCATGTTCTGTGATACTGTCACATACCTGGTGGTTGAGTCTGGCTTATGCAGGGGCAGCCGCTCTTACGGCCCTGGTTTGAGAACCCTGATAGTGCAGACAGGGAGCTCTGGAGCACAGTGGGGCACGAGGGCTGGATTTAGTCTCTGGCGGTAGGTGAGGGTCCACTGGAACTTGTGCAGGCAGAAGGATAGTGATGCAGGCTGGGTCGGTAACTGGCTAGCAGTGAAGTACAGATGGATCAGGCTAAGGCATAGCTGGGTACAAGTAGGGTCGGCAATGTGCGGGCAGCAAAGGTACAAGGGATCAGGCAGAAGAGTAGTCATAGACAGGCTGGGCTGAGAACAGGCAGATAGAAACAGAGTCCAAATGGAGCCACAGGGTCACAGGAACAGGAAGTCTCTCAGACACAAACACTGGGGGTCACAGGTCCAGGAACGCTGTAGAACAGACAGCACTGCAGGGTGCTGTCCAATTAAATTGCCGCTTTGGTGCCATTGCCGGCGCACGCAGGCATCCCAGCGGCCATAGATGATTCCTTACAGAAACGCCATATTTAACTTATATCCTTAAGTAAATTCAGAACAGGCAGGGATGTATCAACAACGTTTCTTTACTAAAGTTGTTAAAGTATAAATATACAATTAAAGCTTGCTAGTAGAGTTGAGCGAACCCGGACTGTAAAGTTCGGGTCCGTACCGAACTTTGGGGTGTCTGGGACCCAGACCCGAACCCGGACTTTTCAAAAAAAGTCCGTGTTCGGGTCCGGGGTTCTGGTAATTTTAACAAAAGTTCTGAAAATTGCTGTAAAAAAGTCCAGGAAAGTCCTAGAGGTCTGCAAAAGGAAGGAAAATTGGGGTAAGGGTGGGACAAGTGCCATACAAAGAAATGGGGACAGGGAAATAACTAAAAGCATTTTTAAAAAAATAAAAACATAAAAAAAGCGAAAATGGTGGTGGATGTGGACCATCTTCAAACTGGGTCTGAAAAGTATTAATTAACGGTAGAAGCCATATAACTGTTCTAAAATCATCTTCAAACTGTGTCAAAAAAGTATAAATAAGCTGGGAGAACCCATATCACTGTTCTGCAAACATCTGGAAACTGTGTGTGTCATCTTAAATAAAACCGGGACTAACTGAACTACTGTTCTGCAAACATCTGGAAAGTCTGTGTGTCACTTTAAATGAAACCGGGACTAACAGAACTACTCTTCTGCAAACATCTGGAAAGTCTTGTGTCACTTTAAATGAAACCGGGACTAACTGAACTACTGTTCTGCAAACATCTGGAAACTGTGTGTGTCACTTTAAATGAAACCGGGACTAACTGAACTACTGTTCTGCAAACATCTGGAAAGTCTGTGTAACACTTTAACAAAAACCGGGGCGAACCCATATCACTGTTCTGCAAACATCTGGAAGCTGTGAGTGAAACTACAGCATAAAGAACAGGGATATGGTTTCGCTATGCTATAGTTTCACACACAGTTTGCAGATGTTTGCAGAACAGTAATATCATATCACAGTTCTGCAAACATCTGGAAAGTGTGTGTGAAACTATAGCAGAGCGAAACCATATCCCTGTTCTTCTCTATGCTGTATTTTCACACACACTTTCCAGATGTTTGCAGAACAGTGATTCTTTGTAGGGCACTTGTCCCACCCTTACCCCCATTTCCTTCCTTTTGCAGACCTCTAGGACTTTCCAGGACTATTTTACAGCCATTTTTGTGCCTAAAAGTCCGTGTCCCCATTGATTTCAATGGGGTTCGGGGTCCGGGACAAAGTTCGGGTTCTGTCCGGACCCGAACCCGGACTTTGTCCCGAAGTTCGGCCGAACCAGCAGAACCCGGACTTCTAGAAGTTCGCTCAACTTTACTTGCTAGTCCTCACATCATTCCTATACAAAAAAACTTCTGAATGCCTCTTGGTTCCCCTTGCCCCGTAAGGTAGACCCTAATTTGTAGAGAAATTCTTTAAAATCTTTGTCCAAAAGTCCTTAGATGAATAGCACAAATCTATATCCCTGGAACCCTGACTGAATTCCCGCCAAGGGGTGGTATCAAGCAAAGAGGCAATCACACCCTAACACAGCTCCTGTTCCCTTCCCATGCGCAGAGGGACAACTTTTGGAGGAGTTTCCTTCCGATGTCTATGTTTGCCCCAGCAGAGAGTGGTACTTACCAAAAAGCCCAGGAAAACCTGTCCAGCACTGTTAACACTTGATTCTTAGGAATTACCAGCTCAGTAGGATAACATAACTAAACGGTGCAAATAATCCATATTGCAATATACTGTTATACAGATAATGAAAACAGGGTAAACAGAACCACACAGTACAATAATCAAAACATAAAAAATAGAAAATACACAATGCAGTAAGCTCCTTGATTACATGGGGGTGAACACATTCTGAAGCTGCAATGCTTTCCTTCATGGCCGCAGCAGGAATTATACCCCCTGTCACGTTCAGATCGCTCTTTAGAGACCACAGCTAGTGTAAACGAGGCCTAAAACAAAATTATAAGCAAAACCTTTTTTTTCCATTTTGGCTAGAATAAAGGAGGGTCATAACCTCTGTCAGTGTACTTTTTGCAATCTGTGTCTTATTGGGGAGATTTTTCTCCACTTCCTGTTCCATAGCCAAAACAGAAAGTGAGAAGAAGTCCCTGCAAAATATAGGAATCCCTAGGGGACCCCCAGGTCACCAAAACGAGTGTCTCCATTTGAAGATTCTGTCTCTATTACTTTTCTGGGGACAACTCAAAATGTGTGATTTTCTTTTACTTTCACTTTCAGTGATAATAGGGCAAATAGAGGGGGTGAATAAAAAGACAGGTAACAATAAAAACAGACAAGCATACTAATCCCTCTCCACTCTATCCAAAACTAGAACAAAGTTTTGCTTTAGTTTTTACTTTAAGGAAGGGGAGTATGTAGTACCTGCTTTTAGAAACTATAGATACACATAGTTAGTAAAGCTCAAGGTATCACATTATGTAGTATGTACATCTGAACAATCTCTATATGACCTGTTCCCCACAACCCCATCAGGGTGGTTGTGGGGATCTGTGGGTAGGGGACATATTGGGATCTGGAAATCCTCTTTAACAATAATGGGGTTCCCAGACACCAGCTTCCCCACAGTATGACTGAGTAAGAGGTATATAGTACCCCTACTCATTCACAAAAAATAATAGAAAATTGTAAATAAACATTCACCCACTTTTTGAAATAATCCTTTAATAAAAAATAGTCTAATGATGTAAATCCACTAGGGAGCATGTTGTCCATCAATGGAGATTCACATCAATCACAATGAACAACACCCACCAACCCCCATGGGGTTCTTTAGCTATGCCAGGCAGTGTGGGTGGGACCTACGGCACCCATGCACTAGGGGTACCTTTGCCAAAGGGCACGTTCATCAATGCCCTGGACTAGGCAGGAACTGCAGTCATGTGAACAGTCTAACATTAAGGCAGTCTCCCAACTTAGAGATGAGCTGACACTGCAAGTAGTATAAAGCCGAACCCCTCTTCCGTGACTTATCCCATTGTTCTACCTTCACCTGCTCTAAGGGTGTCACTGCCGCCCAATAAAGCGTAATGAACAGGCAGGTCTCCCTTCTAGTCCTGCCCAGTGTCCAAACTGTGTGAGTCCCTTCAAAGGAGACCCTGGACTGGGGGGGTGCAGAGGAGGTCCCGGACTAGGAGGGGTTAGAGGAGGCCCTGGACTGGAGGGTGCAGAGGAGGCCCTGGACTGGGGGGTGCAGAGGAGGCCCTGGACTGGGGGGCTGCAGAGGAGGCCCTGAATTTGGAGCGGAGTACACAGGAGGCCCTGGTCTGGGGGGCAGAGGAGGCCCTGGACTGGGGGATGCAGAGAAGGCCCTGGACTGGGGAATGCAGATGAGGCCATGGACTAGGAGGGGAATACACCAGAGGCCCTGGACTGGGGTTTGTAGAGGAGGCTCTGTACTTGAAAAGTGGGGTTGATAAAGGACCTGGATTCAGAGAGCAGGGTGCAGAGGAGGCTCTTAACTTGGGGTGGGCTGTAAAGGAGGCTTTGGACTAGGAGATGAGTGCAGAGGAGGCCCTGAACTAGGGGGGTGGGTGCAGAGGAGGCCACTGACTAGGAAATGGGGGTTGGTGTGGCAAAGGCCTCTGAATGGGGGGAACTGGACTAGGTGAGGGGGTGCCCTGAGGTCCCAGATTAGGAGAGGGGTGCCTGGAGGCCCAAGACTAGGGCAGCTGGTGTCGGGAGGTCCTGGACTATGAGAGGCCCTCTGGACTAGAACAGAGGGTGCCTGAAGGACCTTCCAGCTTCTGGGAGAAAGAGCCTGGGTTTAAAGCATGGGCTGAGGAAGAGCCTGCCTGGGCCCTGGAGGGTGAGTTCACAACATAAATGAGGACATTTATCAGTTGTTGAAGTAATGCCAAACAGGAGCAGATCAAAGCAGTGCAGATTGTTTTGCACTCCTGTGACCCATTTTCAGCTGAGAGCTGGCTTAAGCCCGCTCTCGGCTGATGTCACAGAGTCGGTCCAGGCTTGGGAAGGATAGCAACCATATGGTTGGGATCCGCTCAGATGCCTGGACCGGCACCCAGCTCAGCCTCTCAGCGAGCCTCTGAGAGCCTGAGCCAGCCACTCCCGCCCCCTCCACAGACCAGTGTTTCAGTGAGTACCGGGGGGGGGGGCAGAGCCAGAGACTGACAGCCACCAGCTTTCTGCTCAGGGAGCACTGAGAACTGAGTGATTGGCTGTTTGATTACTCGGTTCTCAGCCTTAGAGCCAGCAGGGGACAGATGCAGCATCTACCTAGATAGGTATGATACATTAAAAAAATTCCCATACTTCTCTTTTAATTACCCGACATCTCCTCTTTCCTGCTATCCATTCCTCATGACAATTAGGCTTCATTCAAAATGATGGCGGTGTACCACGTGGGGATGCATGGTGTTCTGTGCATCCCTGTGCAGGCAGTCCAGTTAAAGTCAATTGGGATGCAGCAGCTGCATGGACATAGTCAAATGTCAAAATTTGATATGCAGACAGGAAGGGATGCATGTATCCAAACGTGCAGTGTCTGCATTCGAATCTGTGCACCCATTTCTATAGGTGAAGCTCTCTGGTGGAGGCAGATGCAGCGAAAAGTGGCACAGCATACAGGACCTGTCTCAGTGCCTGTCTGAATGAGCCCTTAGGGGAATTTATCAAAACTAGAGCAGACAGAATTTAGAGCAGCTGTGCATGGCAACCAATCAGCTCATAACTTTAATTTTTAAAGCTGAACAAGCTGAAGATAGAAGCTGCTTGGTTGCCATGCACAGCTGTTCCAAATTCCGACTGCAACAGTTTTGATCAATTTCCCTCACTGTGTTTTACATTTCTTACTCCTGACTACTGCACTCTAAGTACAGCACATTTTTTGTGCAAGTGGTTGTAAAGGCATGCAATTTTTAATCTTCATGCATTCTATGGATGAACGTAAAAAAACCTTCTGTGGGCAGCAGCCCCCCCCAACCCCAGCCCCACCTAATTCTTACCTGTGCTCCCTCTGGATGCAGCCATGTCCACAAGGGCCTTGGCTGTTTGGGGACTCCTGTGAAATTGCTTTTGGCAGCAGCGGGAATCATTGGCTCACACTGCTGTCAATCACAGCCAGTGAGCCAATCAAAAGATGGAGGGAGCAGACACGAGCCATGGACACACAGAGCCACAGCTCAGATTGCTTGCTGTGGGGGCACCCAGAAAGAGGGAGGGGTCAGTGGTTCTGGCAAGGGACCCTAGAAAAGGAGGATCCAAGCTGCTCTGTGCAAATCCACTACACAGAGCAGGCAAGTATAACATGTTTATTATTTAGAAAAAAAACACAAAAAAAAGGCTTTAATATCACTTTAAGATTAGCTGCGTGTAGTAAAGGATATGCAATAGAACAGTTTTATTTTATTAAAATGAGTATACTGAGGTTTGTACTGTCCGCTACATACTCGCTTGTGGCACAGTCATTAAAGCATTTGGCCCTTAAGCCTCTCCCACTAATGCAATCTGATCACATCCACAGTTTTGGCATGGCGCCGCTATATTGCCACATACCATTTATCTTGGGGGGTGCAAAAAATGTCCAGCCCTGGGTGCCAGATGTGCTAGCTACTCCATTGGATGGAGCCCAATTATCAACTCCCTCACTACCGGCGTATGCCTCACCTTAGCCCTTCACCTTCTTACCCTTCTAGTGCTATTACAAACCCAGAGTAGTTTAGCATAACTGCCATACGACGCTCATGCATCCCTTTAGTAACTTTAGACTAGGCTCAACACTGTTAATTAATAATCTTAACTGAAAGTCTTGCAGAGTAACATAAAAAAGTGCAAACAAAGTCTAGAACATCTCAAACCTGACAAACTGTTTAGTGGCTGCCTGGGCATACCTTTGAATGGAGAAAGTCCATTAACTGGTGGAAATACATACTTGGCAGTGCTCCAAACTCTTGTGGGACTACAAGGTGCAGCAGGCCCACAGCAGCTTCCTGTCCAGGCTCATCTTCTACTCCAGGCAGGTGACTGCTGGCTGTAAAGGGCTACATCTGCCTCTGTGTGCATCTTGCTACTTTCCATGTGGCAGGACTCATCTAGGCAGAGCCTTCCCCCTTTTTATATGATACAGAGAGAAGGGCAGAGCCTTGAAAAAAAGCCTGTGAGCCAGCAGAGATAGCTGGGCAGACTAGCTGGCTTACTAAAATGATACATTCTCCTTGTAGGCAGCTGATTTCAATCTGTCTACATGTATGTATCTACCCGTTTATTTCATTAATGTTAGTATGGCACTTACTGTATCCCTGGAGGAGTCACTGATGTTTGCGTCCCCTGATTATGGATGTCAAAATTCTTCACATGAATGCCACACCCTCTGACACACCAAGGCTGAGGAAGGAATATTTATTTGTGCAACACAAAAAGCTAATTGAATAACAAAATGGTAGCAACAGTGAACAATGGTACAATAACAGACATTTATATTGTATAACACTATACATAAATGGGGGACCAACTATCTCTGCCCCTGAGCTTTTAAAACCAGGGAGGTTCTAAGTAAGGGGAGGTACTGGGAACTAAATGCCTGTTATTGTCTCCCTCCCACTGGCCCCTCATTGGGGCTCAAAGTTTTGGCTTTGGACGTTGGAGTGCTCAGATTCACCCAAAGGTACTCAAACTGTATCCTAAAATAGGCAACACCATCCCCTCGAGGCAGTGGGCAGGAAGTTGTGGCCAACAGCGTTTTACCACCAAATGACACCTTTCACCAATCCCAGCACTCCAGAACCAGAACCAATGATGCCAGCTGCAACTTAGAACTCTGCAATATCAATCGCCCACAGAAGTGGTGATGTCAGCAGTGACACAGGGCCCTGCAGTGGTGATCTTTCACAACTGTGACCTCTGCATTGATTTGGCACCAACATCTCTCTGTATCTCTGACACTGCAGTGAACCCTCCATCAGGCAGCTCTCTGACACAGCAGCCCACTTTAATGTCCACCTCTCACTGTCCTCCACACGACTGCCTTGAGCCCAGGAACTCTCTTCCCTTTTTCATCCTCTCCACTCTCTGCCTTGCTGGGACTTGTAGTCCATCCAGTCCATGGTTTAACTACTCGACCTCTAAAAGATTTACCCCCCTTCATGACCAGGCCACTTTTTGCGATAAAGTGTTACTTTAACTGACAATTGTCCGGTCATGAAACACTGTACCCAAATACAATTTGTGTCATTTCTTTCCCCACAAATAGAGCTTGGTGATATTTGGCCACCACTGCATTTTTTATTTTTTGTGCTAAAATTTAAAAAAGGCTGTCAATTTTGAAAAAAAAAACAATATTTTTTACTTTCTACTATAAAACATATCCAGTAAAAAAACAAAAAAAGAAACAAATTTCTTCATAAATGTAAGACACTATGTATTCTGCTACATCTTTTTGTTAAAAAAAATGATCGTTTGGTATATTTATTGGTTTATGCAAATGTTATATCAAGTGTGGGATATATAGTGAATTTTAAAAAAAAAATGTTATACTAGTAATGGCAGCAATCCACGACTTATAGCAGGATTGCGATATTGCAGCGGACAATCACACACTAACTGGCACTTTTGACACTTTGTGGGAATCAGTGACACTAATACAGTGATAAGTGCTAAAAATATGCACTGTCACTGTACTAATGACACTGGCTGGGAAGGGGCTAAACATCTAGCGTGATCAAAGGGTTAACTGTGTGCCTAACCAGTGTTTGCATTTATTATGTATGCTGCTTTTACCAGGGGAAGAGATCAATTTTAGTTCCTGCTTTGCACAAACACAGAATCCATCACTTCCCATCGGGTCATAATGGAACTATGCCTTGTTTACATAGGCAGAGCTCCATTCTGAGTCTCTGCCCGATGATCTGTGGATGCTGGGGTACACAGAGTGCCTGGCACCCGCAGATCGGCTTCTCCTGTTAATGACAGCAGAAGCGGCCCGCCGGGGGGTGCACGCTCCCCCTGCAGGCGGAAGTGCAGGATCATGTATATATAGATGATCTGGCACACTGCTGCCGCCCTGTAGCAGTAAAACTGATATAGGGCGATCTGTCTCTGAGGACTACATTTCCCATAGTCCCATGCTATTTCCAACAGTTCCCTTCCTCACAAGTTGCACAGCAGCCAACCAATGTTCTCTGATGTTGTGTGAAGGTGACAGTTCTCTGGCTCACAGTGGCTGCAGCACAGACTTACAAGTGTCTTGTGTTCTCTCTCGCCTCCTTTGCTCATTGGCAGCCAAAGAGAGAATGGGAGAACAGCTGTAGCATTGGCTGGGTGTGAGAGACTGCAGCACTATGACACTGTCAGTGACTAGTTCATGCAGTGATGGGGGGAGCACCACGGATCCAGATTACATTAGTGTGATATCTATATATGTCAAACAATGAGCGCCACAGATCCAGACCACATTAGTGTGATATCTATATATGTCAAACAATGAGCGCCACTGATCCAGACCACATTAGTGTGATATCTATATATGTCAAACAATGAGCGCCACGGATCCAGAGCACATTAGTGTGATATCTATATATGTCAAACAATGAGTGCCACAGATCCAGACCACATTAGTGTGATATCTATATATGTCAAACAATGCAAGTCTTAAAATTAAAATAAGCATACTGTATTTAGTAAAGTAAAAGTACCTTGTGTTCCATTCTAATAGTTGTGTTATCTTCTTCTCTAATCTCCAGCAATTCACCTTTATCTACTGTTTGCTTATGCAGTATTTGTACCTGGTTATTTAAATTGCCACACATGCACATGCATACATTCCCTGGCAATAAAATGTGCAGTTACTTCACTTTTTTTAGTGACCAATTTACACTTTTATTAAATCAAGTCACTGAGACAAATTAGAGAGTAAGGGGTTTACCAAATAAGTTAGGGGAGGTTGTTTTTTACTAGACTAGCAAAGCTGACCATGCAAAGTTTGTTTTATCAAATACTATCTCGATGTAAATCTGATATTTCAGTTCTGTTTGGGCAACGATGGGTTGTTGTCGCTAGTAGAATCCAATCAAAATGGTTCTCACCATCTCTTTTCCCATTATTTATCTAATTAATTGCTTCTCTTGGGCTCAATTCACACTCATGCAACTTTAGACACTGAAGTCGCATGACAAGTCTCACCCCATGTTTTTCAATGACAACTGTTCAAATACGTGCGTCTTTTATTTTACGCATCATTAGTGTGCTGGCTGTGGCTCGCAATTTCCGTGTCACAATTGAAAGTGCCTGATCCAACGTGCTGAATTTTGTCTAGAAAAACCAAACAAATGTCGGCACAATTGTATGCGCCATTTTCATTTTTCGATCGACAGAACGTTCGGTTTTTGAGTCATCTATGGCCAGCCTTAGTGCTGAATAGTGCCATACATATACTATTATATATCAGGTTGAAAACTACGCAGACACATTATAAAATAAAGTCTTTGGAAGGAAACTTGCACAAAGCAGGCTCAGAACACCTCAACCTTTCTATAGACACCAGATGTTAAATAAATGTCAAGCCAAAATGTTTTTTTTTTTTCTTCAGGGGTTGGTGACATACTGTATATATCCTACGTATATTCTCTCTCTCTCTCTCTCTCTCTCTCTCTCTCTCTCTCTCTCTCTCTCTCTCTCTCTCTATATATATACACTGAATGAAATTATAAACGCAACACTTTTGTGTTTGCCCCTATTTATCATGAGCTGAACTTAAAGATCTACGACTTTTTTTATGTACATGAAAGGCCTATTTTCTCTCAAATATTATTCACAAATCTGCCTTAGCCTGGGTTCACACTGAGTGCAGGAATGAAATGGTGTGAGTTCAGCTGAACTTGCACCCTTTCATTCCCGCATGTCAGTCCCGATTTCAGCGGCAATTTCACAGGCATCTGTGCGGGTTTCTGCACAGATGCTTATGGAAATCGCATCTGAAATCGCAAAAAGTAGTACAAGAATCGGCGTCGCACCAATTAGCACATTGCCATTGTCGGCAATTGCCATTGCCGGAAATTGCCGCCGATTTGGCATGCAATTTGGCATGTCAAATCGCATGCCAAATCATGTCAATGTGAACCAGGACTAAATCTGTGTTAGTGAGCACTTCTCCTTTGCAAGATAATCCATCCACTTCACAGGTGTGGCATATCAAGATGCTAATTAGACAGCATGATTATTGCACAGGTGTGCCCTAGGCTGGCCACAATAAAAGGCCACTCTAAATGTGCAGTTTTATCACACAGCACAATGCCACAGATGTCGCAAGTTTTAAGGGAGTGTGCAATTGGCATGCTGACTGCAGGAATGCCCACCAGAGCTGTTGCCCTTGAATTGAATGTTCATTTCTCTACCATAAGCCGTCTCCAGGGTTTCAGAGAATTTGGCAGTACATC
This sequence comes from Glandirana rugosa, assembly GCA_018402905.1. Taxonomy (NCBI): domain Eukaryota; kingdom Metazoa; phylum Chordata; class Amphibia; order Anura; family Ranidae; genus Glandirana; species Glandirana rugosa. Next base: position 231,294 of record BLSH010441650.1, read on the forward strand.
CAACCGGCCTCACAACCGCAGACCACATGTAATCACACCAGTCCAGGACCTCCACATCCAGCATCTTCACCTCCAAGATAGTCTGAGACCAGGCACCTGGACAGCTGCTGCAACAATCGGTTTGCATAACTAAAGAATTTCTGCACAAACTGTCAGAAACCGTCTCAGGGAAGCTCATCTGCATTCTTGTTGTCCTGCCAACTTGAATGGGCAAATACTCACATTCAATGGCGTCTGGCACTTTGGAGAGGTGTTCTCTTCACTGATGAATCCCGGTTTTCCCTATACAGGGCAGATGGCAGACAGCGTGTATGGTGTTGTGTGGGTGAGCGGTTTGCTGATGTCAACGTTGTGGATTGAGTGGCCCATGGTGGCGGTGGGGGTTATGATATGGGCAGGCGTATGTTATGGACAACGAACGCAGGTGCATTTTATTGATGGCATTTTGAATGCACAAAGATACTGTGATTAGTGTTGAGTGAACCCGGACTGTAACGTTCGGGTCCGTACCGAACTTTAGGGTGTCCGTGGCACGGACCCGGACCCGGACATTTCAAAAATCGTTCGGGTTCGGTCCGGGGTTCTGCTATTTTACTCCACGTGTTGAGAAGCTGCAGGGCAGCCAATCAACAAGCGTTTCACTGGTTTGCCCTTAGAAGCCATCACAGCCATGCCTACTAATGGCATGGCTGTGATTGGCCGGTGCATCATGTGACCCAGCCTCTTTATAAGCTGGAGTCACAGTGCTGCAGTCACATGCTCCTTGGGTTAGTATAGGGAAAGGTAGCTGACGGCGTGAGGGACAGATTTTAGCCATTTTAAGACCTGATCCTGCATCCTGAGATAGATTACTTTACTACTGCTGTCTGTGCTGTTGCTCTGAGGACAGATAGCAGA
>BLSH010441650.1:243856-261473 GCA_018402905.1 Glandirana rugosa
GACTGAAACCCGTTTTCAACTTGCACACCAGCATGCTTGCAACATGGCACACATGCTCCGTAATGATTATTAATTGTCCGGTACACCGAAAACGAAAGACGGGGAAACGGTTCTGAGTACGGGAGAATTGTAAAACTGTAGACATGTGTCTGTTGTTACGAAGTGGGGAAGACAGAGACTAAAGAGACTAAATGTTGAGTCCCAAAAATGGAGATAATCCCAAGTATAAAGAATCCCAAGTAGTAGTTTTGAATGTGTAGAGGACCATTCTGGAGAGTGGAACCTTCTGTCTGTATTAGGTAGACTAATTGATGTCCAGTAGACCCAGATGAAGAGAGTGTCTGTCTTCCAAGGTGAGAGGTCTTACCAGGAGATGTGTAAGTTTTGATGATGAACCCTAAGAAATATGAACCCTAATAGAGGTAAAAACCCTGAGTTGTAAATCAGAGAAATCAGAGACAGAAGGGGTGAAGCATTGTTGTCTGTGTACAGATGTCAAAATGTTAAGAGGGCATGAGTCTTGGCAAAGGGGCAGAAAGCAAAAGCCACATGGCCTGTTAATTATTAGTAATGCCTCGTACACACGGTACAACGTTCGTACGACCACACGTTCAACTTTTGCCCAAAGTCAGCTGTTGGCTGTTGTGTCTAGCGTACAGACAGGAGTCAAGTAATCGTTCAACAAAGCTTCAACAAAGCCGAATGTAGTGACGTGTTACGAGCGTCTAAAGAGGAAGTTCAGGTGAATATGATTTGTGAATTAGGAATGTAGGTTTACTCGAACAGACACTTCCAGGCGTTCCTGACTTCTGAGCATGCGTGTTTTGCTCTGTACACATGAGTCAACGGTCGTATTATGGCTTGTTGTACAACAAAAGTTTTCTAGTCTGCTCAGCCAACTTCTGTTGTACGACTGTTGAACGTCGGCTGTTGTAATCGTGCATACTAATGGATGGATTATCTACAACAAGCTGTTGTAAGACCATTGTTGTATGACCCTTGCATCATGTGTACGGGCCTTTAAAGACATTGGGGTTGATTTACTTAAGACAAATAGACTGTGCACTCTGCAAGGGCATTTGCTCCAGAACGTAGTAAATGAGTGGAAGCTCTCATGACTTCCATCATCCAATCATGTGCAAGCAAAAATGCTGTTTTATTTTGTTTTATTTTCCTTGCATTTCATTTACTAAGCTCTGGAGCAAATGCCTTTTCAGAGTGCAACTGCACTTCTAAAGTACTCAGTCTATTTGCCTTTAGTAAATCAACCCCATTGGTGAATGCAGGAGGAGAAATGTGTACCCAAAGATAGATGCCATAGTCTCAATATATGTGTGCATTAAAGTCTTTTAGTTTCAAATGTAGTGGTATAACTGTCACTGTACTTGTGTACTGCCTACACTTGCTGTGTTTTACTGTATTGAAGGGCAAGTATAGGCAAGGGCAATATAAGCAAAATAAAGTAGTATATCTGCTCAACCTGGCTATCAAATAAACCACACAGGGGGAAACTGGTGCACGGAAGGACCTCCTTCTGTTCATATATACAAGAATCTCAGTATGTACACACAGTGCCCTTTTCCTAGGTGCTTTATTGAAAATCAGACAATTGCATGATAAAAACATGGTCCTCTAATGCAATTCAGGCAACTTGTGGCCTCAATTATATTATTATTATATATCATAGCTATCCTTATTAAACAGGGTTTACTCAGACCAACAAGCTCAGAACTGGCAAAACTTTCAAACACGCCTAGTTCTTCTAATAAATGCAAAATTTACAATATTACTAAACAGGGCCTACACAAGAGAAACAAACAACTGAAGGATCAGAAATCTTCTCTTTTTATTCTGTTTATTCAAGTGGACCTTCCATGAAAGTTAGTTTCTGTCAGTCTCCCATCCTTCAAACACAATTAGCTTGGAAACCCCCCTAAAATAATTCAGCCTCCCAACAGTTCAGGAAGGACTGAAATGTACTCCTGCAATGGACTGGAGAGCATTGCTAGGGGATTTCAAGCATACAGCTTTCACAAGAGACAGTAGTGAGGCATGGTGACATGACCCATACCTCCTATAAAAATCAGAAGCCAAGGCTGACGTATTCCTTTAATGTATTTTTAAGAATTGATGATGGAGCAGGAGGATGGGCTGAGCTGCGCTTTGTGTTTCAAAGGAAACACAGAGTGTGGCTTCCAATCGAGCCCACACATGTGCCACCATAGGAAGCGGCTTCCGATGGTGGCACACAGAAGGGGAGGAACCCAGAACCCTGGAAGGGACCCAAGAAGAGTAGGATCCAGGCTGCTCTGTAAGTATAACATCACAGATAGCAAGGATGGTGGCACACAGATGAGGAGGAGCCCAGAGCACCTGCAAGCAGGGCCACCATCCGAAATTTCAGGGCCCCTTACACAGTTTTAGGCCTGGGCCCCCACCCCATCCCCGGACTTGACATCAACATTCCCCAGGGCCCGCCCACTGGCAGTCCCATGAGTACCATCCCGTGTCCTCCTCTTCCAGTCTCATCTCCCCGATCCCACGTCCTCCTCCTCCTCCAGTCCCATCTCCCCCATCCCATGTCCTTCTCCTCCTTCAGTCCCATGTCCTTATAAATTTCCAGTCCCATCTCCCCCATCTTAGGTCCTCCTCCTCCAGTCTCATCTACTTCATTCTATGTCCTTATCCTTCTCCAGTCCCATCTCCTTCATCCCATGTCCTTTGCTTTCTCCAGTCCCATCTCCTTCACCCCATGTCCTTATCCTCCTCCAGTCCCATCTTCTCCATCCCATGTCCTCTATCTCATATCCTCCTCCTCCAGTCCCATCTCCTCCATCCCATATCCTCCTCCATCCCATGTCCTCTTCCTCCTCCAGTCCCATCCCCCATGCCACGTTCTCCTCTTCCAGGAGGATAATTCAGCACAGACACAATCAGCAATGTGTGAACACAGTGTCGTATGCCAGGATCACACTATAGATGTTCAGAAACGTGTCATTTTAAAGTGAAACTAAATCCATATTTTTATTTCAGTTTTTGATGGAGTCTTGAAGAGTTAGAACCCCCCCCCCCCTTCTGGTGACAACTCTATTTTTTTCCTTTTGATCACCAGGACAAAGAACTCCTTGTCCCATTGACCCCATATGGAAAATTCTAAACTTTGAGTTGTCCCCAGAGCAGGAAAAGAGAGGTAGTCTCCCAGTCAGGACTCTGGTGGCAACTGTCTCCAAGGGCATTTCCCTCTCACTAACTGTTGTGTCTATGGGACCTCACTATGGGACACAGATGCTAAAAAAATAGGGTTTACCTCTTCCATAATTTAGCCAAAATGGAAAAAAAATGCTTGCTTTATATATACTTATTATACATAACTATAACATCTAATAGGGTTATATCATTGCAGGAGATTGCCCCTCATTTCCTGTCTTAGTGTCACCAGAACTGGAAGTGGGGGAATCTCACTGTGGAGAAATAGCTTGCAATTGTTGCCTTATTATGTCCATATTATATATTATATTTTATATATATAAGGAAACAATTGCTGGCTATATCCCCAACGGAAGATTCCCTCACTTCCTGTCCTGGTGGCACCAAGACAGAAAGTGAGGGGAAATCTCCTGCAATGATATAACCCGGTTAGATGTTCTAATTATTTATAAAACTAAAGTATATATAAAGCTAACTTTTTTCCCCATTTTGGCTAAATTATGAAAGAGTTAAAACCCCATTTGTTTTTTTTTTCCCATCTGTGTCCCCCCGGGTTGCAGGGAAAAATTCTGCTTGATTCCCCCATCAACACAGACAGTGTTGATGGGGGGAATCCCTCCTGCGAAGCCATTGTGTTCTCCTGGTTGGGGGGGTGGGGGAAACTGTCCCTGCCAGGAGAACACAGTGATTATTGTTAGCAGCTACAAGAGCTACTAGCGATAATTGTATGTAAAATCTGACAGGATGGTTGTGCTCAAGTTGATCGATCGATCAACTTAGGTACATTCAGCCTGCCCATACATAGATTGGATCTCAGCCAGTCTCTGCTAAACCGACCAAAATTCAAACCGTCTATGGCCGGCCTTATCTGCACTCTAGCTGCAATCTTCACACAGGCCTGATCCAGTTTCTTTCAGAAGGCAGTTGTCCGTTTACACACAACTGCCCTCTGATCCAGCCAAACCAAGGGGAGCGGATGCCCTTCCATCTTTTCTTTTTGCCAGATGAGATCAGATTGGAGGTAGGCAGTTGTAAATGGACAAATTTCCATTCAAATTTGCTAAGGAGGCAACAGGATGTGGAGAATGCTCGGGCCCCCTACATGTGTATCGGCTGTGCCCTCCTGATGGCGGCCCTGCCTGCAAGGGACCCGAGAAGAGGAGGATCTGGGCTGCTCTGTAAATATAACATCCCATATAGCAAGCATAACTTGCCACAAATGTGTAGTAGGGTTGAATTGTAAGTCTGTTAACGTGCTGGCCATTTTCACTGGTAAGTTATATACTTGCAGAGCACTTGAAACACAAGTTCTAGTTGACACTTTTCCAATTTGTAGCAAATTTGTGTGGCAAGTCTCTAGCAAGAGCAAAGTTGCAGTGGTGAGTCTACAGCAGGGGTCTCAGACTGCGGCCTTCCAACTGTTGCGAAACTACAAATCCCATCATTCCTCTGCCTGTGGGAGTCATGCTTGTAGCTGTCAGCCTGGTAATGTCTCATGGGACTTGTAGTTCCGCAACAGCTAGAGGGCTGCCAGTTTGAGACCCCTGGTCTACAGCAAGAGCTCTGCAAGTCTACAGCATGAAAATTCAGCCACAGTGACCCCTATGGTGGGATGACTATTGCACAACATAACTGACCCAAAATTTGCAGCAGACTTGCAGAATGTTGTCAAAGAAAGTTGATCTGGAGTCATGCAATGCAGACTTGCTTCAATTGTGCAACAAACTTGGCAAGTCTAGCAATTGCTAAGCAAGTAATTTTCAAACTTGCAGCACAATTGCTTGCTATCTAGGATGTTTGTTATTTAAAAAAAAAACACTTTCCAATCATTTTAAGTCAGCTGTTTGCCTATTAGGCCTCATGCACGCAGGACGTTAAACAAAACGTCCTAAAAACGTCAGTAGCCGTTAGTTATTTTTTTCAGCTTTTTTGAGCGTTTTTGCAGCAGCGTTTTTGTACGTTTTTCGGCGCTAGCTTTAAACTTCTCATGCCCCTATTCAAATCAATGGTTCCCTATGGCGCATTGATTTGAATAGAAGCCACACCAGAAGTTGGATCATGATGATCCGACTTGCAGTACTACTTGTGTGCAGAGGATCTTGAAGGGGAACCCTACAAAAAATGTAAAAAGAATGTATGTGGGGTCCCCCCCAAGAGCATACCAGACTGGAGGGTCTGGTATGGATTTTAAGGGGCACCCTAACAGCAAAAAAAATTGCCTGGGGTCCCCTCAAAATCCATACCAGATCCTTATCCAAGCACGCAGCCTGGCAGGCCAGGAAAGGGGGTGGGGACGAACGAGCTTTTCCCCCCCTCGTGGACCATACCAGGCGGCATGCCCTCAACATGGTGTGGGGTGGGTGCTTTGGGGCAAGGGGGGCCCTGTGCCCCCACCCCAAAGCCCCTTATCCCCATGTTGATGAGGACAAGGGCCTCTTCCCGACAACCCTTGCTGGTGGTTGTGGGGGTCTGTGGGTGGGGGCTTATCAGAACATGGAAGCCCCCTTTAACAAGGGGGCCCCAGATCTTGGCTCCCCACTCTATGTGAATGAGCATGGGATACATTGTACCCCTACCCATTCACTTGAAAAAAAGTGTAAAAAAAAAACTACACAGCCTTTTAATATATTTTATTAAATCAGCTCTGGTGTCTTCTCCCCCCTCTCCGGCTCTTCTCCCTCTCCGGGGTCTTTTTTCTTCTGCTCTTTTGTGGGGGTCTTCTTTCTTCTGAGGGGCCTTCTAACTTCTGCTCTTTTGCCGCCGCCTCTTCTGTCTCCTGCCAGGTCTACTCTGCTGTCTTCTCCCTCTGTTCTTCTTGAGATGTTGCCTCGTTGCTCTATGCTGTATCCGTGGCTCTACATTGACTTATATTGGCATGGGGCGTGGCCACCGGGTGAAGTCACCCGGAGGCCCCGCCCTCTTATGACGTCACCACCCATGATGGGATGGTGACACTCCATTAGAGGCTCTTTACCATGATCGGAATTGCGGTGTGTCAGAGTGACAAACCACACCACCGATCACCGCTGGACATTATATGAGGTCCAGTCAGGATAACGCAACCACCGCCCGGCCATCATTCTGCTATAGGCCAAGCAGGAAGTGGTTAAATAACAAACATGTCATACTTACCTCCTCTGTGCAGTTGGTTTTGCACAGAACAGCCCAGATCCTCCTCTTTTTGAGTCCCTCTTTGCTGCTCCTGGCCCCTCCCTCCTATCGAGTGCCCCCACAGCCCACGGCTTTCTATGGGGGGGCACCCGAGCCGAGTCACAGCTCTGTGTATCCATTCAGACACGGAGCCCCGACCCCGCCCCGCCTCCTTTCTCACCTAACTGACTTTGATTGACAGCCACGGGAGCCAATGGTGTTGCTGCTGTGTCTCAGCCAATCAGGAGGAGTGTCCCGAGTAGCTTAGACATTTGTGGACATCGCTGGAGAGATAAGGGGCTCAGGTAATTGGGGGGTGCTGGGGAGGCTGCTACACACAAAAGTTTTTTATCTTAATGCATTAAGATAAAAAAAGAGTGAAGTTCAGCTATGCTGATTTAAAATTTTACCTTTGTGTTATCAAAGTGCGCCACTAGAGGGCAGGTGAGGTGACGCTGTTGAGATTGCAATGGGCCTTTTCTTATACCTAACCGTGGAAACATGAGTGAAGGGTGTGATTGGCTACAACACCAAGGGGTGGTGTCTCTCCCCAGGTTAATGCTTCATGATGAACCGGAATTAATGTCCGTGATGACACTCCATGGGAGGAGTGAAACGCGTTGACGCCATTTCCGGTCTATCGCAACCATCGATGTCACTTCCGCCTGCAGTGGAACGGAGCTGTTTAGATGCTATGAGATTGTATGTTTTCCTATCTCGTTTATCCTGTACTGTAAGTAGTTTATTTTTGGCGCAATAAAGGGGTTTTTAACAGTACTACACTATGATCCTCTCTTTGTTTCCCTGAGTACATCGGAGAGTGTGCTCTTTGGACACTTTGCCAACGGTACATACCTCCATCCAACCAAAGGATCCAAAACAGGGTCTGCCACCACCAGTACTCGGCCTGACTGACTCCCAGACTGAAAAGCTAGGGGTCCATTGTCTCTGGTGAGTGGGGACACATGAGGGGTTTCGCACTGAGCACTGTTGACTGTTTGGAGCACTGTGGAGCACTTCTTCTCCTTTATAGCACTACAGTCACTTTATTTGGATGATCTATCTGGTTATTTTGTGACACTTCATTGCATTTTGGCACTTTTCTGGACATTTAAAAAGACATTTTATTTCAATTTACTTCACTTTATATGTGTTCATTTCATCAATTATCTGGTTATTCTGTGATACTCTGTTGCATTTTTGCACTTTTTTGGACACTTATAGAGACATTTTATTTTATTTTATTTCATTATATATGTGTTTATTTCAACAAATATTGAGCAGCTATCTACATATGTTTTATGGTTGTTGTATGTGGGACTAGAGGGGTTGGCATGGCTTTATCAAAAAAAAACTTCTGTTACAACTCCTTTAACCACTTCCCGCCCGGCGTATTGATAAATGACGTCCGGGCGGGTGGTTCATTATCCTGACTGGACGTCTATTGACATCTCAGGATAATTCGCGATCGTGCCCCCGTGGGGGCGCACATCGCGGCGATCGGTGGTGCCGTGGGTCAGTCCGACCCACCAAGGTAAAAGGCTTCCGTGGAAGCCTTTTACCATGTGATCAGCCGTGACCAATCGTGGCTGATCACAGTGTAAATAGGAAGAGCCGTTTATCGGTTTTTCCTCTGCTCAGGTCTGCTGACCTGAGCAGCGGAGAGCCGATCGGCTGCTCTCCTGACAGGGGGGGCTGCGCTGAACGTTTATCAGCGCAGCCACCCTCAGGATCACCCCACTGGACCACCAGGAAGCCTGCCCTGGACCACCAGGGAGCCCCCCCCGGACACCATGAGGAGGCCACCCAGGACCACCAGGGAGGGAGCATGGAGGCCGCCCAGGACCACCAGGGAGCCCCAACTTGACCACCAGGTAAGGGCAATACAGTGTACTGTAGGGATGGCACTGTGCCCATGTATGATGCCTGCCAGTGCCATCCCTAACAGTGCTATATGCACCAGTGCCCAGCAGTGCCACCTATCAGTGACCACCTGTGCCCACCTGTGTCACCTATCAGCGCCCACCTCTGCCACCTAAAAGTGCCTACCTGTGCCACCTAAAAGTGCCACCTATCAGTGCTCAGCAGTGCCACCTATTTGCCCATCAGTGCCCAGTGCCACCTATCAGTGCTGCCTATGAGTGTCCATCAGTGCCGCATATCAGTGCCACGTATCAGTGCCCATCAGTGTTGCTTATCAGTGCCGCCCATCAGTGCTGCATATGTGCCCCATCATCAGTGCAATCTTATCAGTGCCACCTCATTAGTGCCAATCTGTACTGCCTCCTCAGTGCCTGTCAGTCTAGCCTCATCAGTGTAGCCACATCAGTGCTCGTCAGTGAAGGAGAAAATGTACTTTATACAAAGTTTTGTGACAGAAACAAAGAAAAACTTCTTTTTTTTTCAAAATTTTCGGTCTTTTTTTATTTATAGCGCAAAAAATAAAAAATCTATTTGTGGGAACGAAATAATAAAAAATTTGTTTGGGTACAACGTCGCGCAATTCTCATTCAAAATGCAACAGTACTGAAAGCTGAAAATTGGTCTGGGCAGGAAGTGTTCTAAGTGCCCGGTATTGAAGTGGTTAAGGGTATTCACAGATTTTGGACTACCATCTTCTGATTGTGTCAAAATCAGTGTGATCAGATAAAGGTCAGGATGTTCATGGAATACAACATACCTCAAAAAATATCCTCAAAAAACCCTTCTTGAGGAAAACCTCAATTGACTTGGTTGTAATTTTTGCTAGATGCACAGAGTACTGTATAAGATAGCAGCATAAGGGATATATAGGCATGCGAAGGGCTAAGTGTAAGGGCCTCTTAGGTGATAAAGATAAGTGCCTGTAATTAGACGAAGGTATGGCTGGCTATCACGATGAAGCAAAGAATGATGTATCACTTCATGTAAACAATTATGAAATGTTATTACTGTATTATATATGCTCTTTGCTGCTTTCGTTTTTTACGCCATCTGTGTCCAAGTCCTAAGTCTATGTGCTGAAGCATTGGTGTGATGCTGCAGCTGTCCACTGCAGGTCAGTCACCTGCTCTCCGCTCAGCCCCTCCAGTGCTCACTGGAACTCATGGCTGGAGAGGGGCAGGCCCAACTGTCTTTGGCTTTCAGCAATATGCTCAGTATCTTTTCAGAGCCTGAAATAGCTTTGGCTATACTTCTCTTTTAAATGTTTTCTTCTACACTTAAGATTGTAAATAAACCTAAAAAAAAGTTCAAAAGCGTTAAAGTGTTATTAAACCCACAACAGTAAAATCAGTCTTGTTATACTCACTGTGGAACTTAAGGGGTTAATCCTCTGCATTGTGTAAAAAAGCCTGTTTTATCCCGTATGCCATAAATCCTTCCCTCCTGCTCTGTCAATCTGGGCAAGTCCATATAATACACAACAGGGTGGTAAAGCTGCACATGCTCAGTTTTGTTTCTTATGCTGGATAGAACATTTCCTGTTTCAGTTGAACTGTTCAGGTCACATGATATTGACTTCACACATGTGGGCGTGTATACATTCTATATTGGAAAACGACTCCTACTTGAGCACACAGCTATGGGCAAACTGTGCAGGTTATCAGGAAACCATGGTATACAGATCATCCCAAACGGTATATAGTGGCAGTATTTTCATGTAAAAAGAAGATTTGCGGTGTGCTGCAACACAAGAATTGCTGCTAGTCCATTCCGCTGTATTAGTAGCTCATTCAAAATGAAAGGGCTGTCTTAACCACTTCAGCCCCGGAAGGATTTGCCTCCTTCCTGACCAGAGCACTTTTTTCCATTCAGCACTGCATTGCTTTAACTGACAATTGCGTGGTCCTGCAACATTGTACCCAAATGAAATTGACATCCTTTTTTTCCCACAAATAGAGCTTTCTTTTGGTGGTATTTGATCACCTCTGCGTTTTTTATTTTTTGCGCTATAAACAAAAAAGTGTGACAATTTAAAAAAAAAAAAACAATATTTTTTTGCCGCATTTACAAACCATGAGAATTAATTTATGGCGTTTTTATTATTTTATATTTTTTACTAGTAATGGTGGCGATCTGCAATTTATCAGCACTGTAATATTGGGGCGGACATGTCGGACATTTTTGACACTTTTTTGGGACCAATAACATTTATACAGCGATCAGAAATTTAAATATCCACTGATTACTGCATAAATGTCATTGGCAGGGAAGGGGTTAACCTGCAGAGGGCGCTCCAGGGGTTAACTGTGTTCCCTGTGTGTGTTCTAACTGTATGGGGGCTGGGCTGCTAGGGGCACCAGAGATCTAACTGATCCCGAGTACAGGGATCAGTAGATCTCTGACATGCTGCCTGTCAGAATGGGGAACCGCCGTGCTTACATTGGCGGTTTCCCGTTCTGGCTCTGTCGCAGGCGATCGCGGATCGCCGAGGGACATCGAGTCCACCTGACCCGCAGCCCCGCTCAGGGAGCATGCGAGTGATGACTATAAGCAGCGATTCCCCCAGACAGAGCCACGCTGTCGCTGCTTATAGTCGTTACGCAAACCTAATGCCCAACTCCAGGCAAAAATGGAACGTAAAGAGGAGCCCCACCCAAAAGGGGAAGCTCTGCTGGTTTGCACCCTCCCCCCATACACTGCCACATTTGGCTCTTTTTGGGGGGCAGGTGAGGGGGGAGCAGGTACCTGCTTTTGACAGGCGCTCGCTTCCACTTCCGGGTAAGATCGCTGCAGCGATCTCTGAGTATTTCCAGCCCCTCCTCCTTCCCCTCGCTGCCTTCTGGACACACACAGGTCTCAGAAGATGGTGGGACCATTCAGAAAGCGCAGCACAAATCACACATGCACAATAGGAAACCGGCTGTGAAGCCTGAAGGCTTCACTGCCGATTCCCTTAGTGAAGATGCCGGCGCCCGCACCTGAAGCCAATTGACGAATCAGTTTGGGGTGCCAATATCGGTGGATTCCTGGACAAGTAAATGTCCTCATATTAAAAGTCACCAGCTACAGTATTTGTATCTTTTTTGCCCAGATTGGAGCTCCTCTTTAAACACTGCATTGTGCATCACTTACCTTACTACTCAATATTGATTCCAAACAACTATTCCTAAGCCATCCTGCAGTGTAATAGATGAGGTATTTATGACGCATAAAGGTTTAAGACCTTAGGGCTTAATCTTTGTACAAAACAGCTAAAAGTCCATTTAAAATGTAATTAAAGTCCAATGTGGAGCCCGAGGGAAACACTCTTGAGGTGTGCTTTAAACTTGTGGCTGCTAACCAAGAGCTAGAAGTGAACTCTAGAAACAGGATGCAAGCAAAAAGAGGGAAGCGCCATCTAAGTGCAGCAGACCAACAATTTAGATTAAAGAGGAACTGCAGTCTGCTCACACAATTTGTAATAAATCATCTTTGCCATTCTGAAGCTTCATTCCAACCACTTTGCATATTATTTTCTATATATTGTGATTCTGTACTTGCCAAATATGCTGAAGCTGCTGCCTGTTCACTTCCTGGATATACACAGACACACGCAGAGTGTCACGCACACATCCATCTCTGCAGCTTTCGTGGGCCCTCTTATTATCCCCCCTCCCTTCCTGGCAGAAAGCTGTGCACGATGTCAAATGCAGAGGCATTTTACCAGACAAGAAACAGGAAGGAGGCTGTATAAGGTATTTACTGGCAGAAAAAAAAATGTTTTACTATCCAAAGGTAAAACAATAAGGGTAGAAGTTTAAATAGATGGAAAGTTGAAAAAATGACCAAAGTTCCTTTTTAAGCTCATAAATTGCAAACTCATATGTTAAAAAAAGCAACTCGCTTATTAAAAATGGGTAAACAACACTATCATCCCGGTCCCAGATTCTAGCTGTGTACCAGGCAGCCACCGCTATGTCTCTGTGTGGATATTGCAGTAGCCAGAGAGGACAAACCAGAGCCAGGAAGCACAAGAGTAATGCAATCCAGCTTGGATCGCACTGCTGGCATAGGGGCAAAAGTGACGTCAATCCCGGGGCACAGAGTTGTGTATTACAGAGCATGCGCTCCTTCCTCAGGCCATGTGAGTTGCCATTTTATGAACTTAATAAGAATTGTTGGTCTGTTGCACTTAGATGACGCTTCTCTCCTTCTGTTTAATAGATCAAAGTCACAGTTTTCTTTTTGAGCCAAGCTAATTTCCTGCCCTGAGAACCAGACTTTTTTTCCCACTCGTTATCTTTTTGGGCACCAGATCCTTCACCACCCCCATGACTTCTCCTGAAGGAGAAAAAGAGGGAATGCATGTCTGTTGCTGATGCAGACAGGAGCTGGCTAAGTTACCTGCAGTGACAAGAGACGCTATGATGATATGCAACATCACAACAGGGAGGTTGTTTCCCCTAGTGCCCAGCACAGACTTTGTTGAGGTTTCCTGAATATAGAGCGGGTAAAGACTTTCAAATGGGGAGCAGAGGATCTTGGGAAATGTAGTCCAGTAAGACAAGTTTGTATGGGAGCCAGGATCTTGTGGACTACAAGTCCCAGATGGGAGGAGGGGGAGACGGCCTCTTGGGACCCCCTGGTGTTGACCTGCAAGCAGTGACTCAGACAGCGAGTGGTGCTGTGGCCACGCTAAGGCCTGAGCATGGAGAGAGAGAGAGTTATCATCAGCGGGTGCAGGGGCATCTGCCACCAGCTTCACCTGATTGTTAGTGGTAGCCTGGAGGCCACTTTCACAACATCTACTTCAGATTCAGCTGGACTGCAGCACAATGCGACACAAAGTTGAGAGCTGTCCCTTGAGACAGACTCTGCTGAGGGCCTGCTAGGGAGCCTCAAGGACAGCTTTGGAAAACCGAAGACCACCGGGATTGGAAACCAGGCACTTGCCCATTACTATGACAAAGGACACTGCATGCGGACACTGTAGTCTTGTCCCTCTGAATAAGCTTGTAGAAGTACTTTGTATTACACATACTTTTTGCTATGCAGCCACTGTGTTCACTCTGCTTGTCAGGACACCGCAAGCATACTTTAATCTACTCTGCTGTCAAGAAGACACAACAAGCACACTATTAAAGGGCTAGCCGAAGACGCAAGACTTTCTTTATCTCCAAGGGACTACAGCATATCTCCCCCCCCCCCCCCAAGGGATAATAGCTATTCGTGCCATAAAGGCCCATACTTCAACTCAGGACTCTATTTACTAAAAGAGAGGGTTTAACCTCCCTGGCGGTATTCCCGAGTGTGGCTCGGGGTGGATTTTCTGTACCAAGAATGGTAACCCCGAGCCACACTCGGGATTGCATTGCTGGATCCAGGCTGGGTTACTCACCTTGTCCCCTGGATCCAGCGATGTCCCCCGCCATGTCTGCGGGCTGTGCCCTCCGCCCGATGCTTCTGTGTGCCGGGCTCCGTTCCCTGCGAGCATCGCGTCGCACGGAGGCGGAGCCTGGTGGGAAATTCAAAAAGTGAAACACACAGCATATACAGTACACTGTAATCTTACAGATTACATTACTGTATGAAATCATTTCACATCCCCTTTGTCCCTAGTGGTTTGCCCAGTGCCCTGCATGCACTTTTATATCATATATGTCATTCTTTCTGCCTGGGAATTTGAGAACGTCCATGGCATAAAAAAGCGTCCCTTTACGTCAAAAGTGGTTTTTGATCAGCTAGAAAACACCGATAGTAAATAAGAATAATTTGCAGAATTGAGTGATACTGATTTTTGGGGAAATTTATCATCAGACACTGAAAGTGACGACAGCGACAATTCTGCAAATTAGCAAATTTCTGTGTTTTTGGCTAGATTGCATTATTGAATACCTTTTATTTTTATTTTTTCATCTTTGATAATTATTTATAGTTATTTATTATATTATATATTTTTTTTCATATATATTATAATTTATGATTTTGTGTTTCAAACTTTATCATACCCGGGATGCCTACTAGACTCTTGTTTGGACAGATTTAAGCGAGTTATTCCTAAGAATTACAGGCCTACAATATAAAACACCAAATTTCCATGCAAAATAATGGTACCGCTTTCAGTACCAAAAATCTGAAATAATCATACCGCCAGGGAGGTTACAGACTTAAAGTGATTGTAAAGTTTTTTTTATTTTAGATAAAAATAAACATGTTACACTTACCTGCCCTGTGCCTCTTCGGTGCTCCTGGCCCCTCCCTCCTACTCAGTGCCCCCAAGGCAAGCAGCTTGCTATGGGGGCACCTGAGCCATTCTGGGCAGATTCTGTTGGTTTTGTATAAGTGTTCTTACTATATTTCAATTAATTACCATTTTTGATTGTCTCTGCTTTCAGGGATATTTGTTGCAGTAAATTCCCTGCAGGTAACAAGGTTATATTACTGAATTTCATTACTATTAATCTTCGAGTAAATATGATTCAACTGATTTATTTGACTATGCGTTCTTGTCACAACAAAAATGTCAGAACCCAGAGTTTCGGAGGTGTCGGAGGATTTGCAAGGTCAGGGCAAACAGTGGAGTATGGATTCTTTAACCACTTCCTGACCACCCACCACATATATATATACTGTGGCAGGACGGCCCGACTGAGCAAAATCACATACCTGTAAGTGATTATGCGATCTAGGGGGCGCATGTGCACAGTTCTGACTGTGATTGGACACAGCGGGAGCCAATTAGCGGGTCCGGTGGGTACGATGGCCAATGGGACCTGCAGATCATTCGGAGGAAAGGCAGAGTGGCGGTCTGCCTATGTAAACAAGGCAGACCGCTGTTCTGTCAGAGAGTAAAAGAGATCTTGTGTTTCAGCTAAGCTGAAACACAGATCTCTCTTTTCCTCCAGTGCATCAATTCCCCACACAGTTAGAAAGCATTCCCTAGGAGCACACTTAACCCCTTGATCGCCCCTGGTCATAACCCCTTCCCTGCCAGTATCATTTATACACTGACAGTGCATTTTTTTTTAGCACTGGTCACTGTATTGGTGTCACTGGTCCCCAAAAAGTGTCACTTAGTGTCAGATTTGTCCGCCGCAATATAAAAAAAATAAAACGCCCAAATATCTATCCCATAGTTTGTAGATGCTATAACTTTTGCGTAAACCAATAAATATATACTTTTTGGGATTTTTTTTACCAAAAATATGTAGCAGAATACATATTGGCCTAAATTGATGAAGAAATTTTATTTTTTTAATTTTTTTATTGTGAATGTTTTATAGCAGAAAGTAAAAAATATTGTTTTTTTTTTGTTTACAGACAAAAAATAAAAACCACAGAGGTGATCAAGTACCACCAAAAAGAAAGCTCTATTTGTGGGAAGAAAAAGGGCATCAATTATATTTGGGTACAGCGTTGCAAAACCGCGTGATTGTCAGTTAAAACAACGCTGTGCTGTATCGCAAAAAATGACCTGTCAGGAAGGGGGTAAAACCTTCTGGAGCTGAAGTGGTTAAGCGGCCCTCATGGGGGTATCACTACACTTTACTTTGATGAGGTGCCACTTAGCGCTCACATTCCTTCAACACATAGCTGTAAATTGTTCCTTAACCCCATAATGCTGGCCCCCGGCCCTTTAAGGGGTTTCTGATGCTGGGAGGCGGGGCAGGGTTTGTGATCATGTGACCACTGTGATTGGCTGTCACAGTGGTCACATGATTGGAAAGCTCCTGATTGTAAGTAGTGATCAGGAGCGTTAGGTGCCAGTAACTGTGCCGGGAGCGCTCACAGCACAGGTTTGTTCCACGTTTGGTACTGTCGATGCAAAGAGGTTAAAGAAAACTTGTACATGCTGCCATACTAATCCTCTAGTTTCACTACTTGCTGAATGCAAAAGGAAGCAACTACAAATCAACAATAGTAGTTAACATATTTATGCGCTCCAAATTTCCATTAAATGTGTTTGCCTGGTCATGGATCATAAATAATGCTCCAGGAGGAATGCATGAAGAATCAGGGAACTCTCAGGAGTGTGAGGTAGAAGCAGCTCAAAGAGCCAATCACGTGTGCTGAAGAACTCATGTGCTCTCAAGGGACATGCTGATAGAAGGGTAAAGCAGAGTAACGGAGAAATCAGCTCATCAGTCTGCTGCTTCTCCTTCACTGTCCAGTCAGGGGTTAGGGAATGAACAAGACCTAGTAGTATTATGTAGCGCCCCCATAGTAATAGGTGCGTTTTGTAGTAGATTTTTGCTAAGAGAGGCAAAATTAGTCAGGCCTGAATATTTTAATCAGGGGAGTGGCCCAGGAAGAGCTGGAGATTGCAGGAAGGAACACCCCTTAGATACTCCTCCCCTTTGTTTCAGGAGGCACTTTCTGAAGTATGTTAAGGAGCCCTGACCAATCCCTAACTTGGATTGGCAGGGGGCAGGACTCCTTAAATACTGTGATCTGCCCATCTGGGGGGAGGAGAGTGTCGGGTGGAAGAGCTGAGATATAGCAGCGTCACAGAGGCCTCACCGGGGAGCCCCCAGTCTAGGGGGGATGACCTTGAGGCCTGGTGGCTCGGGTGCAGCCAGGAGTTGGATCCTGCAGCAGCACAAGGGAGTGGGAGAGCAGCAACAGAGGCTACAGTGAGACTCTTTAAAGGATCCAACCGGTGTCGTTGAGTGGCAGACCCTGGGAGCTGGAGAAGAAGACTGAAGCAGGCTGGGAGGTGATAGTGGACAGTCTGTGGAGAGTGGAGGAGCCAGGGAACAGTAGTCCATCTATACCCGGCTAGCACCAACGTACTTAGCTACACCCCGAGGGCCCGTGGTTTCACAATCTGAGAGCCCGTGGCCCATGCCTGTAATGGGCGTTCCGGAGGTCCTGCTGGCAGAAGTGCAGGCCTCACCATGTGCTAGCTGTGGTGGAGGAACGAGTGTCATGGACGCCTGATAAATTGACTTTCAGGCCTGGAAGAACAAATAGTATGCAGGAGAGAAGTAAGGAGTGGAACAGTCAGCAAGCATCAGTGCTGGAGGAAGAGGAGTGTATATACTGCAGGTGTATATAGTACAGTCCCATTCATTGATCTACTGGGCATCCCACAGTCAACCCTACCCCATCAAAGTTTATTCCCCCAATAAAACAACAAAACAAAGTACCGGCCTGTTCCGTGTCTCTGGATGTGAGGAAATTTGTGTGATTGAGGGCAGAGTGGCAGGTGAACCACAACTACCAGCCACCCCTAAGAGGGGCCATTGGCTACATTTATTTAAAGTGATTGTAAACCCCCAACTTGCACAATAACCCATTCCATTTATAATTTAAAAAAAGGCAAAGCATTAGTGATACGGGGGGGGGGGGGGGGGGT
>BLSH010441650.1:261483-272767 GCA_018402905.1 Glandirana rugosa
AGAGAAACATAACAAAGGAAACACACTTTAGGTACCCCGAGAACGGTTAGGGAGACGAGAGGATAATTCTTGTTCTTAATAGGAGAGCAGAGGGATTGGCAAGAGCCCCATGGATTTCACACAAAGGAAACAATACAAAGAGAACAGGATACTTTTTCATACATGGTACAGCAGGCACATACTGTATCAGGAATATGACATGTGTTTACATATTTTTTAACTGCGGCAGAGAAAAAGCAGAGTTGCGTTGTGTGGGAGATCTGTAAAATCACAGGACTGGATGAACAGAATTAAAATAATTGTATGGGTTAAACAGTTCTGATTTATGTATTTAATCTGTAGATTTAACTATTTGCCTAGAGTTCAGCTTTAAATAGGATCCATAGTTTTGGCAAGGTCTGGTTCTCAAATGACTTAAACATTAGTCCTTAGATCGATGATACAGAATTTCATCACTAAGTATTTATTTTTAATTTTTTGTCACCTATGCATCAGACAGCAAACAGAAAGTGTATCATAAAAATGAAGAAAGAAAAATTTTCAGATGATAACAAAAAAAAGTAAAATAGGCTTTTGCAAATATAGAGAGAAAATCAGAACACCGTCGCTCGATATGTGCACCTTTATAACCCAGCTCTCTTCCCTGTACCTTTCAGCTTTATAGTTAATCATTTGTTTGTCTCTATCTACTAGAACTTCTTATCTACTCTCCTGTCACTTTACAACCTGAGTTCTCTTATCACATTGACAAAGAGCATGTGATCTAAAGCAGCCAATGAAGTCCAGCAAACCCTCTCATTACATCCCATCTCCAAATGGGACGGATGGTTTACAACAGGTCAGTAATGCTCAGTAGAGTACAGAGTCCAGGCTGAGAAATACTTGTTACTTTCTGTACTAGGCATCATATTTGTACATCCCCAGTCACTTTCTCTGGAATATATGTGACAGTCTATCCCATTCCAAGGCTTCTCCTGTCTTTTTAAGGTACAAGTTATCAGAATCGATGAAAATTTCAAGGACTTGGACAATATATATCATTTGGAGCTGACCATGGCTGCCCGACATGAAAGTGTCATCATACAGGATCCCGTGAAACACGGATATAACCAACAGGGTGAGTGTGCATAGTCTGGAACTTCTGGAATACACCCATAGGTGGCAGGAGAAAATTCTTTTGGCTGTTTTGTCCCTTGATTTTGCTACATTAACAGGTATTAGTAGTCTATTATTCAACTAACACCATATCTCCACCATGGTACTTACATCTTGATTCAATGAATGATGTGGCCTAAATATGTGTAGTAGTTTTTATGTGTTTTTTGAAGGAGTTGGGTGCCAAAAATGTTTAAAGTGTATCTGAAGCCAAAACTTTTTTTTTCTTTAAATTGAATAAAGTAGGATATGGTTAAAGTTTTACTACTGTCTAGGGAAGAAAATTCAACCTTCCTAATTCGCCATGGTACCAATTGTCTCTGAGACTAATTGTGATGGGACATTTTAAAAATCGGAGCTGTCTCTGGAACAAGAATAAAGTGGAAAGCATCCAATGGGGACACTTGTTGTGGTGGCAGCTGTCTAATTTCCCGTACACACGATCAGAAAATCATATGAAAAATACCGCCTTCGAAGCGATCGTACGATAATCTGATCATTGGTACATAGCTTTTGAGACTCGATTGCGACAATTCATGCAAAATGATCCGATGGGACAAGCGTGAAAATTTTTCTCGTATGATACAAGATCGTACAATTTCCGTTTAGGTGCCCTTTCACACACACGGACCGTTTGTCTGTTTTTCATCCATCCGTTGACGGATGAAAAATGGACATCAATGCATCTCTATGGAAAAACTCATGACAACAGATGATCATTCATTTGCATCCGCTTCCGTCAACATCCGTTTTTTTGAACAGGTGAAAAGTCCTATTTTTCATCTGTCAAAAAAACGGATCGGACGAAAAACGGATGTAAACTGATGAATGGTCAATTTTTGATCTGTTTTTGCATTGGTAGTGGATGTAAAAAAAACTGATGAAAAACTGATGACTCGGGATGAAAAACTGATGAAAAACTGATGAGCACTGATGAAAAAACGGATGAAAAACGGATGAATACTTCATCCGTTTTGATGTGACAGAACTGATGAACTGATGAATGGTCCGCATATGTGAATGGGGCTACATTCATCAGTTCATCAGTTCCATCACATCAAAACAGATGAAGTATTCATCTGTTTTGTCATCCGTTTTTCATCAGTGCTCGTCAGTTTTTCATCACTTTTTTCATCCGTTTTTCATCAGTTTTCTTTACATCCACTACCAATGCAAAAACGGATGAAAAACTGACCATTCGTCAGTTTACATCCGTTTTTCGTCCGATCCGTTTTTTTGATGAGAAATAGGACTTTTCATCTGTTCAAAAAAACGGATTTTGACGGAAGCTGATGAAAATGGATGCAAATGAACGATCATCAGTTGTCATTCATTTTTCCATAGAGATGCATTGATGTCCGTTTTTCATCCTTCAACGGATGGATGAAAAACGGGCAAACAGTCCATATGTGTGAAAGGGGCCTAAATCAGTACAGTTGTTCAAAATTACAATACAAATACAACACATTAGATCACTTCCGATTTTTTATTCTGTCGTATGAGAATTTTCGTAACTCAAGTAAACTCTTAATTTTCAATATGAGACTAGCATGCAAAAAAATACCAGATGATCATTCATTCAATAATCTCATGGTGTGTACCAGGCATAAGAGGGAGGGAAGTAAAACCTGCCCAAGGGGACACAGTATACAAAATATGGCAGGGTTGTTATCCACCATTTCCTAATCTATCCAAAACAAAAAGAATAATGCTGTGTTAAGGGAGATAAACTTAGTTATTTTGCTAAAAAGTATAAATGAACATTTATAAACCTACATTCATTTATAAAAAAAATAGAATTTGATGAAAGATACTTGGTTATTTCCCTATAGCAAAAGTAAAAAAAATAAATAAAAAAAAAGATTCCAGCTGTTAGATTTGTACTGCGGGTTATAAAATAAATGAAGACGCCTAAAGGGTTGTTATGAGCAACAAAAGCTTTTTTTTTTCCTTTCTATAAAATTGACCATATTGTATTTAAGTAGTAAAACAAAAGTGTGAGCAAGCAGAAAAAGAATAGAGCTGTTTAGTGGAATGCCAGTGTGTTTGTATGAGACAATGTAGTAAGTCATAAATGATAATGACTGGACCAGTAGGAAGAAAAAAATGGAGCAATACAAGGAGCAGCACAGACTAGGTGATGTCATGTGAGAAATGAAAGATCCCAAAATTGTTTCAGAATTTCATTCAGATGTAATACAGATGTTTTCTCAGTTCTCCCTCTGTCACTTTCAATAAAGTTACAGAGACATCAGAGGTATGAGTGGAAATGATCAGACCCCGTTAAACTACTGCACTCTGTTAGCAACAGATGTAAGGGTGTACGTAATTTAAAATAAAATAAAAATAAAATAGAAAAAAAAAAAAAATAAATATATATATATATATATATATATATGCACATACATAAACATACATAAATACCTGTTCTAAAATTGATTTTAATAAATATTCTGTCTGAAAAATGACTCCAAAGCTGACTGACTATTGGAAGTGGCTTCACGTCTGCTGAACTGGTGTAAAAATGCTCTCTTTCATAGATTAGTTCCATAGACTTTGTGTGTCTGGTTTCCTAAAGGCACACCTATATTCCTGCCAATACTGCAGAGCAGTTTACACAGATCAATGATCACACATGGAACATATTTTTACTAAGGTCTAGTACCTATTCTCCTTGATGTAACTATGTATTTCCAACAATAGTTACTATGGGGGTTATTTATTAAAGTGTGTTAGTGAAGTGATGTGAACCTATGTTCACATCAAACAATTGATCACGTTTATTACCCCTGGATTTAAAATGAAGTTCCACCCAAAAGTGGAACCTTTGCCTATCTACCTCCCCCACAGGTGCCACATTTGGGGGGAGGGGGGAACGGGTACCTGTTTTTGACAGGTACCGTTCCCCACTTCCGGGAGGCTGTGCCTTGGCGCCATCCCTCGGAATTTCGACCCCTATCCTTCCCCCGCTGCCGGGCCAGTTAGAAAGCGCAGCAAGCTTCGCGCATGCGCAGTAGACAACCGGCTGTGCAGCCCAAAGGCTGTGCTGCTGGTTTTCCTTACCAGGAATGGTGGCAGCAGCACCCGGGAGCTGAAGATCAGTTTGGGTGCCGAAATTGCGGGCTCCCTTAACAGCTAAGTGTCCATATATTAAAAGTCAGCAGCTACAGTATTCGTAGCTGCTGACTTTTATTTTTCTTTTCCTCCAGGCTGGAGCTCCACTTTAATTTGATGTTTAAACTGAACATCAGTCCTCTTCTCTTCCCTTTACCCCACTTCAATCTTTAGTACATCTAATAAACATTAACCTCAAAATTGCTTTGGGCAAGAACAAGATCGTGGGGTTGATTTACTAAAACTGGAGGTTGCAAAATCTGGTGCAGTTTGTCAAAGCTTAAAGTATAACTAAAGGCAAAACATTTTTTTAGATTTGGATAGAGTGGAGAGGGCTTAGAACACCTGTTTTTATTACAGTCTGGGCCCCGTTCGGGAGATTCGCCCTCTCTATTTGTCCTGTTTACCATTATCATCGAATGTGGAAGTAAAAGAAAATCACAAATTGTGGGTTATCCCCAGAAAAGTAATAGAGGGGAAATATTCCAATGGGGACTCTAGTTCTGGTGACCTTGGAGTTCCCAAAGAATTCCCTTAATTTGCAGAGATTTTCTCACTTCCTGTTTTGGCTATGAGACAGGAAGTGAAGGTAAATCTCCACAATGGAACAAAGATGGCAAAAAATCAACTCCCCTACTCTATCCAAGGTGCAAAAAAAGAAAAATTCCCATAGTTCTACTTTGAGCTTAAGTTAGAAACTGATTGGCTACCATGCACAGCTGCGCCAGATTTTGCACTCTCCAGTTTTAGTAAATCAACCCCAGCATGCTTTATGTCTCATGGCTTCAGTTCATACCAACATACTTCAATGGTGTGTTGCATATTTTTGTGCAGCATGTTCCGTTATGCTGTAACGAATCCCAATGTGCTGTGCCTTAGGAGAATTGCATACTAGATGAAAAAAAAAGAAAACACTGCAATTTGCACTGCAAAAAAAGAAAACACTGCAATTTGCACTGCAAAAATGGAAAACACTGCAACTTAACAACACATTGCAGACTTGCAGTGAAAGTCAATGTGCATTCACAATGCACACATATCGCACACCCTAAATTATACATGTATGTAAAAGAACATGTTCTCACATTCACAGACTGAAATGCCTTGCTGCACCAGAATTAATGGTACTAGCTGTAAAGAGGAAGTAATATAATTATATATTACCTTTTATGCATGCTGGCAAGCATCATTTTTCTCTTATTTAAATGTTCAGGTTGCAGATATGCAAATTAACATAAATGTATTGCATCAACTAGTGAGAATGAACCCAGCCCAACCTTTACTGGCAGCAAAGGTTTGAGTGATGCGGCCAAAGGTTATGACCTGTATATATGATCAACTTGGTCAATTAACACAGGGTGCTTTAAAAAAATAAAAAATAAAAAATAAAAAAAGACCCAAAATCCACGTTACATAACAAGCTATTCTTGTTGCTGTCTTTGCATCACATTATCAAGAATATCTGCTATGCAGCCTAGGTCACAGATGGAACTGCGGGTCCACTCATTGGCATTTCCCCACCTCAGGAGAGAGTGGAACATACTTAAAGCTACACAAACTCCTCACTCACTTCTACATCCATTGCCAGTGTGTACAAGCCTGTCGGGAGTCTGGACTGTGTCACTTTGGGTCACTTAAGCTGTTTCCATTTATTTACACTGTTTTAATTTGGTAATGATTCCATGCCCCATTTTATGCCACACTAAGAAGTCATACAAGTGTGAATTTGAAAGCAAGGTCACACCCTAGAAATTGCTACCACCAACTGCTAAAGTTTTTTACAGCTGATACAAGCCAGAAGAGGAAGTGTATCTGTTAACTTTTTTTAAATGAACTTCTTTTTGTGTTCCTGCTTGAATGACTAGTTGACAGTTTTTTTTTCTTTCAGTATATATAGTCTATTAAAGGGCTACAGGTAAATGTACTTTTACATATTCTGCATATACTAACCAGCAAGAGTTTGTTTCTGTTGCTTATGTGCTATTTGAT
This sequence comes from Glandirana rugosa, assembly GCA_018402905.1. Taxonomy (NCBI): domain Eukaryota; kingdom Metazoa; phylum Chordata; class Amphibia; order Anura; family Ranidae; genus Glandirana; species Glandirana rugosa. The sequence continues at coordinate 267,742 of BLSH010441650.1, forward strand.
TTTTTCATTATCATTATTACTAATTCCATTATTGCTATTATTGACCCAATAGTAATCAAATACAATGACTTATGCCTGGTATACATGATGAGATTATCGGACGAACGATCGTCCATTTTTTTTTGTATACTAGTCTCATATAGAAAATAAACAGTTTACTAAAGTGACGAAAATTCTCGCATGACAGAATCAAAATTTCGGAAATGATGTAATGTGTTGTAGTGCATTTGTACTGTATTTGCGAATGACAACTGTACTGATTAACCACTTGCTTACTTGGCACGTAAACCCCCCTCCTGCCCAGAACAATTTTCAGCTTTCAGCGCTGTCACATTTTGAATTACAATTGCGCGGTCGTGCGACGTTGTACCCAAACAAAATTTGTATCATTTTTTTTCCCACAAATAGAGCTTTCTTTTGGTGGTATTTGATCACCTCTGCACCTCTATTTTTCGCGCTATAAACAAAAAAAGAATGACAATTTTGAAAAAAGAACAATTTTTTTAACTTTTTGCTATAATAAATATCCAACAAAAATATATAAAAAAATGTATTCCTCAGTTTAGGCCGATATGTATTCTTCCTCATATTTTTGGTAAAAAAAATCCCAATAAGAGTATATTGATTCGGTAGCGCAAAAGTTATCGCGTCTACAAACTATGGGAATGGATTTATGGCATTTTTATTTATTTATTTTTTTACTAGTAATGGCGGCGATCTGCGATTTTTATCGGGACTGTGGTATTGCGGTGGTCAGATTCGGCACTTTTGACACTTTTTTGGGACAAATGACATTTATACAGCGATCAGAGCTAAAAGTAGCCACTGATTACTGTGTAAATGTCATTGGCAGGAAAGGGGTTAACCTGTAGGGGCAATCAAGGGGTTAACTGTGTTCCCTGGGTGTGTTCTAACTGTGTGGGGGCTGGGCTGGCAGGGACATAACAGATCTAACTGATCCCGATGACAAAGATCAGTAGATCTCTGTTATGTCCCCTGACAGAACGGGGAACCGTCGTGTTTACATTGGCGGTTCCCCTTTCTGCCTCATTATTAGGCGATCGCGGGTCGCTGACGGACATCGAGACCTCCCGACCAGTGGGCACACTCACGCAGTGTGCGGCGGGCGTGAGAGCGTGCTGCTGGCGAATGTGAGGGCGCGTGGGGGGCACACATCAATTGACGGCGCCCGGCAAAGTAGGTCCACGCTGTAGCTGTCAATTGGCCATAGCGCAGATCTGAAGTGGTTAAAAAAAAATTGTGCAATCTGGTATCGTATGAGAAAAATGTTCATGCTTGTCCGTTCTGATAATATCAAATAAACCATCCTGATTGGCTCTCGAAAGCTGTGTATTAACAATCAGATTATCATACGATTATTTCGAAAGCTATATTTTTCGTACAATATTCTAATCATGTGTACGGGCCATTACATGGCACGATACACTTGATAATAGCTATAGGAAGTATTTAACAGCATAAATATTATTATTATTATTATACAGGATTTATATAGCGCCAACAGTTTGCGCAGCGCTTTACAATGTAAAGGTTGACAATACACCAACAGGACAATTCAAAACAAGAGGGTTAGAGGAGCCTTGCTCCTGTGAGCTTACAATCTATCAAGAGACTGTATTTCTTTTATGATAACTGTCCTAATTTCGGTAGGAAATGTCCATAAATAAATACAAATTCTGCAGCTTAAATTAAAAATTGTACAGCATTTGGAATATTTTTGTTCTTGAGCCCATGTTTTTTTTAAATTATAGCGGCATGTAGCAGTTCATAGGAAAAAACATTTTGGTACCCAGATTTTTACTTTAAAATTGTAAATACAATTTGAGATGTTCCTGTCTGAAAAATCACATTAAAATATTTATTCTATATAGCACTCTGTAACTGTAAAATATTGTGAAATATCTATAGCTTTTATCAAAAAGTTCCTTATGACCAGAGGAAAGATCTGTTGGTTTTGCAATAGACATACCTTTACAAATTCTGTTTGGGATTTAGCATATTTTTGAATATATAATTGGTCTTTCATTTTTCTGAGACTAGAGGGAAACAAGACAGAAATTTTTCAATATGTTTTTTTAATGTAATTTTATGTTCATGCATCAACTTTTCGGATAATTACCATGGTTTATTTTCTTTTAATTGGGAGACACTTGGATGGCTTAAGTGAACAAATGTTGCTGAGCCATTGTAAAAATTCACCACTCTATTATCTATCTGTAGTTTTATAGTTTTAGACAACATTTCTAAACTGACAATGAGCTGGCAAATACAGAGAAATACAATTCTAATATAACTTTATGGTGATTGTATAAGAGATACCCTTTGGTCATATATCGCAAGGACGCTTTTTAGTAGTTTTATAGAACAATTTTTCTCACCTATGAGTAATAGAAATTTGAAACTAACATTTCTCGAAAACCCAATGTGTTTTGCTTATGGAATTTGTCTAGATGGTCTTATAGAAAGTGCACACACCTGCTTTATAAAGGTTACCAATTCACTTACTAGGCCATCAATCTGAAATAATACGGCAAGGATAATGTACTCTGATTTTCTAAGGGTCCATGTATACTGGGTCAAAAAAATGCAGCTTCTAAAGGAGTTTTGCGTTTTTTTTTTCTCCTGCCTGTAGAAGCAGCTCAATGTTATCCTATGTGTCCATACACATTAGGGAGTTTAGAGGCTTATTTCAAGAGCGTTTTTGAGAGGAGTTTTCAGGCAGAAAAAAATGCTTAGAAAAGCAAACTCTTCTAAACTATTGTGCAATATGAGCTACTATGAGCATTTGACTGTTTTTCAGCAACTGTTTTTAGCTGCAGACGTTTTTTCTACAGTCAATAAACCCTCCATCATGTTATCCTATGCGTCCATGCACACAAAGGCTGTTATCAACTGTTTTTAGCAGTGACGTTTTTGAGCTGTAAAAAAAAACCCCAAGACCAGAGGGTTCTTTTGGACCTTTTTCAGCTGTAAAAATGTTCAAACGCCCAAAAACTCAGATCCCCAATGTTTTTGGATGTTTTAGACCAATTGGAAAAAGAAACGCGAAAAAAACTGAAAAAATGGCAGTTATATAACGCTGGTAAAAGCTGAAAAAATCGCTGATAAGCTACTGATGTTTTTTGGACTTTTTTTAACCAGTTGCCGACCGCAGTCTGGCGGAGATAGAGTGGCTCAATATGTCATATGACGGTGCCTGCGATATCCTTCACTATGAGCGCGCGCCGCTGGAGGCGCACTCACAGTGTTCGGGGGGGGCAGGGAGCGGGTAGGGCGGACTCGATCGCCGCCGGCTACCCGCGATGCCCCCCCCGCAGTGAAAGAACGGAGGTCCATGTAAGTAAACACGGATCTCCGTTCTGTTAGAGGGGGAAGGGCTGTGATCACAGGCTTCCTGTATATGGAAGCCGTGATCACTCCCTTCCCCCAGCCAGGCCCGCCCACACACAGTTAGAACACGCCCACAGTTAACCCTTAGAGTGCCCCCTCCAGGTTAACCCATTCACTGCCAATGGCATTTACATAGTAATCAGTGCATTTTTATAGCACTGATCGCTGTATAAATGCCAATGGTCCCAAAAAATTGGTCCCAATGGTCCCAAAAAAATGTCAAAATAGTCCGACATGTCCGCTGCAATATCTCAGTACAGCTAAAATTTGCAGATCGCCGCCATTACTAATAATAAAATAAAAAAATAAATAAAAACCCCAGAAATTAATTCTCATCATCTCATCATCCGTAAACGTGGTAACTTTTGCTCAAACCAATCAATAGACGCTGATTGCAATTTTATATAAAAATATAAGGAAGAATATGAATCCATCAAAACCGATGGAAAAAATTTTGTTTTATATTTTTTTTTTAGATTTGTATTTTAGCAAAAAGTAAGAAATTTGTGTTTTTTTGCAAAATTGTTGCTCTTCCTTTTTTATAGCAACGAAATGATGCAATGGTGATCAAATACCACCAAAAGAAAGCTCTATTTGTGGGGAAAAAAGGACACATATTTCGTTTGGTTGCAACGTCGCATGACCGCGCAATTGTCAGTTAAAGCGACGCAGTGTCGAATCGCAAAAAGTGCTCTGGTCCTAAAGTGGGAAATACTTCCAGGGCTGAAGTGGTTAAAGTCCTGTGTGCATGAAGCCTTTTACAGCAGCTGTTTTTAGCTACAGACGTTTTTTTCTACAGTTTTAGCAGTGATGTTTTTGAGCTGTAAAAAAACCCAAGACCAGAGGGTTCTGAGAGACGTTTTCAGCTGTAAAAACATTCAAACGCCCAAAAAACGCTCAAAAACACGGCTAAACGTCGATTCCCAACATTTTTGGACATTTTAGATCAATTGGGAAAAAAAACCCTGGCCCTTTAAAAATGTGAAAAAACGTGCAAAAACGCCGGTAATATAACGCTGATAAAAACTGAAAAAACCACTGATAAGCTACTGACGTTTTTAGGACTTTTTTTTAACGTCCTGCGTGCATAAAGCCTAAAAGTGCGTGTCATGAAATCCATGTGTCAAACAAATTTGCTAAAGGATATTATGATTAGTGTTGAGCGAACCCGGACTGTAACGTTCGGGTCCGTACCGAACTTTCGGGTGTCCGTGGCACGGACCCGGACCCGGACATTTCAAAAATCGTTCGGGTTCGGTCCGGGGTTCTGCTATTTTACTCCACGTGTTGAGAAGCTGCAGGGCAGCCAATCAACAAGCGTTTCACTGGTTTGCCCTTAGAAGCCATCACAGCCATGCCTACTAATGGCATGGCTGTGATTGGCCGGTGCATCATGTGACCCAGCCTCTTTATAAGCTGGAGTCACAGTGCTGCAGTCACATGCTCCTTGGGTTAGTGTAGGGAAAGGTAGCTGACGGCGTGAGGGACAGATTTTAGTCATTTTAAGACCTGATCCTGCATCCTGAGATAGATTACTTTACTACTGCTGTCTGTGCTGTTGCTCTGAGGACAGATAGCAGAAATTAGAGATTTCACATACCGCTGCTTTGAGTTG
>BLSH010441650.1:286600-300630 GCA_018402905.1 Glandirana rugosa
GTCCCCCCCCCCCCCCCCCCGCTGTATTCTGGGAGACACACAGATCCCAGAAGGCAGCAGGGACCATTCAGAACGCACATTGCGACTCATGCATTCGCAGTAGGAAACAGGCTCTGAAGCCACAATGCTTCACTTCCTGTTTCCCTTAGTAAGGATGCCGGCGCCTGCACCTGGAGCCGAGGGACGGGTCAGCTTCGGGTGCCGACATCGTGGGATTCCTGGACAGGTAAGTGTCCTTATTTTAAAAGCCAGCAACTACAGTATTTGTAGCTGCTGACTTTTATTTTATTTTTTTCCCAGGAGGAACGCCGCTTTATTTCCCTTGCTGCCACATGGGGGGCTTGGTACTTGTCTGGTACTTCTGAGTATGGTGAGCATGTGACCTCCCCCCCCCACTATACAGTGCACACCTGGTCAGTAGCCAATCTCTAGGCTGAGCACTGTCATGTAGGAATAGGGTTGTAGGCCCCTTTTGAGCTTCGCCATGGCATTGTCACAGATTTATTTTACACTCAACCTTTTGCAATGTTTTTTAAATTCCTACAAATGTCTTAGACCAGACCTTTATCTTGGGGAGAATAATTTAAAAAAATGTTTTTAATAATACAAGTCATCATCAAACGATTATAATAAACAATGGGTACACAACAAAGCAATTTTTGTTGTTTTACTTGAAGTGACTGATCTTAAAAAAAATACATCTGTGAACACTTTTATATTTTAAATAGAATGCATTAAGGTAAAAAAAACTTTAAACATTTACAACCACTTTAATGCACTCTCCGCGTTAAGGTAAAAAACCTTCCATGATGACCCCCCCCCTTAAATACTTACCTGGCTCCTCTTTCAATCAAGTGCTGTGCCTGCGTTGCTCTCTCTCCTTCTCCTCGCAAGACACAGAAGCAGCAGCTGGAGCCATTGGCTCCTGCTGCTGTCAATCAACTCCTGTGACTCAGGAGTGAGCATGCATGAGTGCCCCATAGCAAGCAGGAACTCACAGAAGAGGAGAAGTGGACAGCACCGGCAAGAAACCCAAGAAGAGGAGATTCAAGGTCGTTCTGTGCAATACCATTGCACAGTGCAAGTAAGTATTATATGTTTATTAATTTAAGGAAAAAAAATGTATGCCTTTACAACTAGGGATGGGCTGAACGGACCCCTGTTCGGTTCGCACCAGAACTTTCGAAAAATCCCAAAAGTTCGGACACAAACAACGAACCCCATTGAAGTCAATGAGACCCGAACGTCCAAAATCAAAAGTGCCCATTTTGGAGGCTTATATGCCAGTAATTGGGCATACAATAGTTATAGGGGTCTGGGTCCTGCCCTAGGGGACATGTATCAATAAAAAAAAAAGTTTGTAAAAAGCATAATTTTTAAAGGTAAAGGAGTAGTGATTTTAATAATGCTTAAAGTGAAAAAAAAAAATATTCCTTTAAATATTGTGCCTAGGGGTCCCCTTAGTTTGCCTGTAAAAGGACGCATCTCTGTGATGTGTAGAACATAGCCAGAGCAAAATGACATTTCCAAAGGAAAAAATGTAATTTGAAACCACTCGCGGCTGAAATGTATGCTGCCGGTTCCCGATAATATACAAAGAAATCACTGAAAAATTTGCTTTGGGTCCCCCCCCCCCCAGTCCATACCAGGCCCTTTTGGATCTGGTTTGGATTTTAAGGGGAACCCCACGCCAAAATTAAAAAAAACTGTCAAGGGGTCCCCCCTAAAATCCAAACCAGACCCTTATCCGAGCATGCAACCTGGCTGGCCAGGATGGGGGGGGGACGAGCGCCCCCCTCCTGAACCGTACCAGGCTACATGCCCTCAACATGGGGAGTATGGGTGCTTTGGGGCAGGGGGGGCTCTGCGCCCCCACCCCAAAGCACCTTGTCCCCATGTTGATGGGGACAAGAGCCTCTTCCCCACAACCCTGGGCTGTGGTTGTGGTGGTCTGCGGGCGGAGGGCTTATCGGAATCTGGAAGCTCCCATTAATAAGGGGGCCCCCAGATCCTGCCCCCATGTGAATTAGCATCGGCTACATCGCACCCCTACTAATTCACCAAAAAAGAGTAAAAAAATAAAAAAACATGGGAGACAATTTTAAAAAAAGACGAAAAAAAAGTGTCCCGAGTTGTAATCCATCCTCAATCAAGGCGAGCGATGGACGGAAAAAAAACCCAAAAAGCCGCACCAGCTCCTCCTCCATGGGAGGGCTCCCCACTCATGCATGCTCGCTCCTGTCATATGACGTCAGAAGGGACGGGGTCACCCACTTATGTCGCCAAGTGGCCTCGCCCTGCCATATAAATAAACGGTCAAAACAAACAGCGAGCAGTGGGAGGGAGGAGCTGTGCACGCTGTCTGCCACACAATGCATTATGGGATGCTTCACAGCGGCAAAGTCGTCCCATAATGTGCTAGGTCATTCGGGGGCCGAACAAACGGTCAATCATCTCGTTTGTTCTGCTGTCCGCCGAACGTCCAAACATCAAAAGTTCGCCCATCCCTATTTACAACCACTCTAAAGATGAACTCCAGGCAACAGCAACAGCTAAATACACAGTTAGTACACAGATATATGAACTGTATTATCTGCAAAGAGGATTATAATTCTGTCCAACCACTTAAGTCATTCATGCTTTTTTGCTAAACACTGTAGCTAGGAAGGTGATGCCATTTACTCTGTTATAGTTAGGGAATACAGTGTTCAGATTTTTCAACTCTTTTAGTATCTCAGCCCAGCTGTGTGCAGGGAAAAGGCTTTTGGGAGATGTAGTTCTGGGGGTGACTACAACAACAGAAACTAGCCTACCAGTAGCTGTTTTCCTTTTCATTTCATTTGTTTTGTTTTTTCATTTTTCGGGTCATTTGTTATGATCGAAATTCGTTATTTCGAATAAATTCATAGATTTGAAAATTTGTAAAATCGTAAATTTAAAAATTCATTAATTTGTTAATTCGTAAATTTGGAAAGTAAGAACGAAATTCTGAAAATTTGAAACCTCAAAAATACTATTACTAACTATTAAATTGTAGGTATTGGAATTTCCTTTCAAATTTGGATGTTAGCGAATGTAACGAATACAAATTTATCGGAAGTTACAAATGATCTGAAATACCGAATGCCGCATCTAAACAAATGGAACATAACAAATTAATAATAATAAAATAAAAAAAAAGTTTTTATTATTATTATTTATTATTATTAATTTGTTATGTTCCATTCGTTTAGATGCGGCGGTCGTTATTTCGGATAGTTCGTAACTTTGAATAAATTCATATTCGTTACGTTCACTAGCAGCCAAATTTGAAAGGAAATTCCAATACCTATAATTTAATAGTTGCAAACAAGTATATGGCGCAACACCCTGAAAAAACATATATATCCCATCAAGTCTTTTAAAATAGTCCATATGTGGCTGGTATAAGAACCAGCATTAGTAAAAAGTCCCAGCACAAAGGTCCTTGTATCACTGGAAAAAATAGAAGAAAAGAGGCGCCTTTAAGTGCAGACTTTAAAAACAGTTTATTAAAACCAACAATTGGCAACTCACATGAGACAGAAGATAAAAAGCACATCAGCAGGTCCTCAAAGGGGTAACATCAGTGACACATCCATAGGCCAGGATTCATAGCACCATCATGAACTGTAGCAAGCGTCCCACTCATGTGGACCTGCAAGGACCTGCTAATGTGCTTTTTATCTTCTGTCTCATGTGAGTTGCCAATTGTTGGTTTTAATAAACTGTTTTTAAAGTCTGCAATTAGAGGCGCCTCTTTTCTTCTATAATTTAATAGTTAGCAATAGTTATTATTAGTTGGTTAGTAATTATTTTGAATTCTCGGGTTTTCTAATTTTTGGATTTTCATTCTTATTTTTGGATTTTTGAAATTACGAATTTTCGAATGAACGAATTATCGAATTTACATATTTACAAAAAATGTGTTAAAAGGATTTTTGTTAATTTGAATATTTCTGAATTAATGAATTTGTCGAATTTCCTGGAAAAACGAATTCAGAACGAAACGAATTGCACATGTCTAGTAGTTTCACCAATAAATTGTTAGGCTGGGATTTAAAGATAAGAAATCAACTAATCTAGAAAATTGTTCAAGACAAGAGTGTTGGTTGATCTGAATAAATAAGTGCATCAATGGGTCTTACTGATAATCAATAACAATAGTGACTTCATATCGACAATAGTGACTTCATATCGATAGCATGAGTAGGTGAATAATCAAAAAACAACAAAAGAGAAAACAATAGGTGACACCATAAAGGTGTGGAGGCAACGTGTTCACCCTTGGGCCAAATATACGTAGCCCTGAGTGTGTAAACAAGTTTTGTGCAGTCAATGTAAATATAAATAGCAGTCCAACTCGCATAAAATGTCCAAACGGAGTAGGTGAAGGCAATTAAATTGCTTGCATGGTGACAATAGGTGATGACTTTAGTGAATGGTGAACGGTGCTGTATGAATATCCGCTCTATCCGCAAATGGTAGAAATCAAGGCTTACCAGATGTTGGATATATTCAGGCCTGAATATATATGGGGAATGCGGGGGGTCCGTCCCTCTCCTGGCTGGGCTCGTCACACACTCCTGAAAGGGAACTGGAATCTCCCAAGATGGGGGGGGCGTCTTGCGATCCCGTCCGATGTGTCAAGCCGGTTTATCCAGATGTTCTCACTCAAAAAAGGTATCATTCCAGAAATTCCATATGTATGAAAAAATAACAAGGAGGTCGTCGTCCAGGGGCTAAGGAGACGAAACGCGTTGGGCACTGCTGGCCCCAAATTGCTGCGCCTTTTATACCATTTTATACCATAAGCTTGTGGAAATTGTTTTATCACCCATGATTTTATATTTTCGTTTTCAATAAAAGCACACACTGTGATAGAGGGTATTCACACTACGGAGAGCCCCCTCCTTGTTGTTATTTTTTCATACCTATGGAATTTCTGGAGTGATACCTTTTTTGAGTGAGAACATCTGGATAAACCGGCTGGACACATCGGACGGGATCGCAAGACGCCCCCCCATCTTGGGAGATTCCAGTTCCCTTTCAGGAGTGTGTGACGAGCCCAGCCAGGAGAGGGACGGACCCCCCGCTTTCCCCATATATATTCAGGCCTGAATATATCCAACATCTGGTAAGCCTTGATTTCTACCATTTGAGGATAGAGCGAATATTCATACAGCACCGTTCACCATTCACTAAGTCATCACCTATTGTCACCATGCAAGCACTTTAATTGCCTTCACCTACTCCGTTTGGACATTTTATGCGAGTTGGACTGCTATTTATATTCACATTGACTGCACAAAACTTGTTTACACACTCAGGGCTACGTATATTTGGCCCAAGGGTGAACACGTTGCCTCCACACCTTTATGGTGTCACCTATTGTTTTCTCTTTTGTTGTTTTTTGATTATTCACCTACTCATGCTATCGATATGAAGTCACTATTGTCGACATGAAGTCACTATTGTTATTGATTATCAGTAAGACCCATTGATGCACTTATTTATTCAGATCAACCAACACTCTTGTCTTGAACAATTTTCTAGATTAGTTGATTTCTGATCTTTAAATCCGAGGTTATTTAGCGCCACTTTTTATCTTAGCTTGTTTTTTACAATTTCATTTGGTTGTATTGTGGCAGCTCTACTTTCCTCCATCCTTATTCACATTATTTGCCTTAGCGCGGTTGTACTCCTATTCCAAATTGTTAGGCTGCATCCTGTCACTTTTTTGCATTAAATGCAATGTGTTCTAGAGAAATGAGAATCTGCCTCACAAGTGTTTATCCTAGTGGCAATGTTTAAGCCATTTTCTATCAATAGAGATTAACAAATGATATATGATCTGCCTTATAGGCATTGATGAGATGATCTTCTGGGTTGCTTGTTGAGAAAAGTGCCAGTACTTTGCCATAATTGTTGTATAAGTCTTGCTGCCGCCCACCCTAAGCCCAAAAGTGCAGTCTGATGCTAGCAACACTAAAGATTTTCAAGCAAATTAAATTACATTCAACCAGCTGTTAATTATTACGATCTGAAGTGCTGGATGTAGGTTACTTTGACCATTTGGTTGTTTTTTTTATCGCAGTTTAGGTTCAATGACACACACTTGTTCCTGCATGGCTGTCAAATTGGGACCAGTCGCTGTGTCCGTAAAGCCGCGTCCCATTTGACATGAATGGGACTGCAGAGATAAAGATGCATAGAACACCTGTGCATTCCATGTGTACTGTCAGACAATTCTCCTCACCTCAAGGCCAAGAATTCTCAGGAGAGATAGCCATAATTCCCATTGCAATGATCACTTTGATTCCTAAGCCTTTAGCTCTTATTCCTGAACATAAGTAAACGCACTTTTCCAAGCTGAGATTAAATGTTTTGTGATCTGCCAGAATACATAGATGCATAGGGACAGTTTTATTGTGTTTGCAAATATGGCCACCCACTCAAAAATCTATGGGTGGCCTCAAAGAACAACTGCTAAGGACTCCTGTATTACAGTCTAACCTACCAAATCTAGTTACTATTTGATGCACTAGCCGTATACAGTAAATTAAACCAGAAATTCCTTTATCTTCCCTGACTGACTGAGGTATCCTTTTTCATTCATGTGTAGCGCTACCCCTGTAGGGGCTGCTGGAGAATGTGGTCATCTCCCACCCTGCACAGCCAGGCACACAAATGTTCCTTTCACTTCAGAGACAAGAAGCAGTCCTTGCAGCTTTGTTTATTTTTTTCATTAGGGGAATTGAACTTGGATAGGGAAGGGTAGATATAGGATGTCCATTTGATCAGTAAAACTCTTTAGGGACTTGAACTATATACACCCCGTGTATACATACTTTCCTCTTCTACTTCCAGCACAGGCTTGCTTGCAGAACAACTCCCAGGACCAGCTAGCACAGGTTTTCGATCCAACACAGACTCAGCTAGATCTTAGGAGAATGCCCTTTGCAGACAGGGACCGTGGGACTGTGCAAAAATAGAAGTCTTTGGTGCTAGCTGTCCTATCTGTAGCTACTGCTCTCAGTGCCACCTCTTCAGGCACCGCCAGCCCTCCTGGCTGCAGCTGCCCCTTTCTCCTGCTTGTGCCACCACAGTCCTCCTGACTGGCTCTACATCCATCCCAGACTGCTCCATCCCACTCCTCCCAGTCCTCCTGACTGTGTGTCACTCACCAGCCCCCTTGGCTGTTCCTTTCTTCCTGGAGACTTGTCTGGCAGTGTTCTTCCACTGTCCTCTCCTTGCTCCCGTGCCTCATGACCAGGACACCTCCGTGTGTCTTGAAGAGGGTCCTGTCCACACCGGAGCCAAGGCCCAAGGTCACCCCCCCGCCCCAACTGGGGAGCTCCCTTGAAGGCCACGACAGCCTAACTCTCTATCTCCAGCTTCCACTCTAGCTCTTCACACCCCCCAGCTGGGCTGACCCTGAGTATTTGAGGGGGCCCCCCCCGCTAACCTTTCTGTTGGGGATTGGTCAGAGCCCTCAGAATACTCCAGGCAACTCCACCTTACTTCCCCTCCTATTTGTCTAGAAGGTTCCAGTACATTCTGGAATTAGGAGGACTCAGTGATGCTGCCTGTGAGTCATCCAGCTCTCACTGGATCTCTGCCCAACCCAAGAAAAAACACACAGGCTTGGCTGCCAGCCAAGCCTGAAAATTTACCTGCACTAACACAAAAATTGTAGCACTCTAGCAACACAGCTAGGGGTTTCTACATACAGTTGTCCACATACGTTTACATACCCTGGCAGAATTGATGGCTTCAGCAAAACACTAACCATGAATGAAAGAAAAGTTTTTGTTTTATCATTCATATTCTCTGAAAAATGGCCAAGAAATCATAAATTCGTCCAGGGTATGTAAACTTATGAGCACCACTGTATGTCTCACATACTCATCCCCAGATACTGCAGCTCACAGTGGGAGGATTGCATTGCTGTCAATTCAGCAAGCAGTGAACAGAATTGCGTGTGGCTAGGTGCTGATTGGCCAGCTACAGGTTTGTGAATTAGCAGAGATAACGTATATAGCAACATTTTTCGTCCTGTGTAGTGCAAGCAAGCACGGCCTACATAATAGTGGCAACCTTGCTCTGAATTCACGAGCAATAAAATATATCCAATGCAGACACAGACTGCAAAAAAACCCAACCTAGGTTCCAACTCCCCCTCCCCATGCCATCCAAAACAAAAGCCAAAAGGGTTTGTCTAATAATTAGCCTTTAATTTAACCTTTTCAGGTTACATGTAATCAAACAATTGAACTTTATGAATTTATCAATCTAATCATCAGAATATCCCGTCTCAAAGCAGACACTGTTATGACAATGACAAGTAAACATATGGTTGTCTACATATCTTGCTACCTGAGACTTCTATTTTTTTACAACCTTCCCTCTCCCATGAGTTTCTTTTTATGTGTAAGGTGACTTTAGTATATGGTTTACATTTGTTACTAGAAAATTTATATGTGTTCCCTTGCACTGTATGCATTTAAAACTAGCAATATGTTAAAATAAGTCTGTTAAACCTGTTATTTGAGTTAAACAACTTATGCACACTGCTGCAATAGAAGACAAAGTGTTGTAGGGCTGCGATTATAGAGATTGCTACCATAGTTCAAAGCACTAGTTATAGCGCAAGGTTCTCTTAAAAGTAAAACTACGGTTCAATTTATTGATGCCAGAGTATCTTTTGGCATTAAAAATGACCTACATTTTGTTGGAGGTGTAACAGTACCAGAGGCACTTACATTCACATATGATGGAAGTGCGACAGATTCATTTGGCACTCCATTTTTGACCTTTACAATGACCTATTTGGTAAATACCTATCACCAACTCCTAAAATTGTATTATTGTCCATCCCCCCTGGCTCAGTAGCTCATCAAAATGTTTTTGTGATATTTTATCTCGGTTGATAGGCATCTGATTCCTCATTATTGGAAGACCACGGAGACACCCTCGTTGGTGAAATAGGTTAATATAATGAATGATACTATGAGAATGAAAGAACTACTGGTTTTTGATATAGATACTACTGCTACTTTTTTACCCTGTGGATGTTATGAATTCTATATTCTGAGTCACATGCCTTAAAAAGTAGGTCATGACTCGAAGAGAAAGGTGGGTGACCGCACTATAATATATGGAAAATTCAAAAGTTTATTAAAAGTAATCCATCAATAAAAACACATGGACAGGGAACAAACATTGACACATTTCATGCTACAAGCCCTAACTTACAAGTCATAACTTATTATACAATTTTTATTCCCTGTCCTGAAAGATTGTGATTTGCTTTTATTGATGGATTACTTCTAATGATCTTTTGGGTTTTCTATATCTTAGAGTGCGGTCACCCACCTTTCTCTTGAAAGCATTTTGCTTGTGTGGATTTGTGGGCTAGTATATAGAAGGGCTGACCTGGAGCAGTGTATTTGTATTATCGGATAGATTGTGACCTTGCTTTCCTTAAGACGACATCTTAAGATTTATCTCCATTGCACAACTTTGCAATTATTGATAACTTCTTCAGGATTTTATTTTTTTCATTTTTATGGGGGTTTTTTTCTCATTTGAATTCCAGACTAGGACCTCCCATTCCCTCTTTAGTTCTTCCTTTGTCCTTTTCTACATTTCTTCTTTTTTCTTCTCTTTTTCCAATCTCTCATTAGTGGTACTGTTCATTGTATTGGTTACACTGTTTGCACCTTGTATGCTAGGTGTTTATACTGGACATGGACTCGCATCTGCCATGTGGTCTTACGTGTTGCTGGTCCTTTGATATGGCCACTAAAGTTTAAGCGAGTATTACTTGCTAGGAAGGGAAAGCTTTCTCTGTTTGGGTTGGCATATTTGCTTTATGCACCCGTCTGATTCATCCATTTTGAGCTCTCCCTCAAACCCCAGCTTGTAACAAGATCCGTTGTTTTTTTCATGGACCAGCGGGTGATTTTACCTTGAGAGACCCCTTGTTTTTTTCCCCCTTTGTGTGCTATATGGATCATTCTGCTTTCATCTAGTGTCCCCTCTGCTATCGCATTGGTTGGATACTGAGTACAACACCCTACTTGTATCTTACATGCCTGGTCCTGAAGAAGCGGGGGAACTCGCGTAACGCGTAGACCATCTGACACGTGCATGTGACGATTCATGATCTTTAAGGGTATAGAATTTGTACTTATGTCCTTTTTAATGATATGTTTTCAATATATTTTATGGATTTGTTAAACTACAATAAAATCTATATGACATTTTACCCATTTTTTGCAGTCGTATGTTCTCATTTGGCATATTTAAAGTCCCACCCCAGGTTACCCCATTATGATTTGCAACTATTTTAGGGATAATGCCAATGTGAACATTTGATTATGTATATATGGCATGCCACCTATCTCCTCAACTATTAAATATTCTCTTCTTTCCTTTCATAAATTGTGAATAAACATACAGTATATTCAACCACAAAAATTACCTAACTTTATGGCCAAACGTTGGTGAACATCTGCTCATCACACATATGAGTAGGGCTGAGACTCAGAGTCACCGCTGCCGTGGGTTCAAGGCAAATCCTGTGGGTTCGAGATTCACAGTCCTGCCACAGATTTGCCTGGGATAATTTTTTCAATCATAATGCACTGCATGGTCTTTGATATATGGGCACCAGGCTGAGAAGAGCCAATAAGGGGGCTTTTGGTTAGGCCAACCCCCCTCACTATAAAAGGGGGGAGGCACAGAGCAGCCATAGTGTAAATGCATTGTAGAATAATGTAGAGAAAGCATAGGGAAACAAACTACATAGGGAGAGATTAAGATTGCTTAGGAAACTGTAAATCAATTCTGATTGCTAGCTCATTGAGCAATCAACTTCTTTTCTATCCTCTTATTATTGGGTTTTTTATGTCTTTCATTTTGTGGATTATTTGAGGTTAGTGCCTGCTTTTAGCTGTTATCTCATCTCTTTGCCTGCAAGGCTTCCCTTTAAAAAATTGGCTTTTTTCTGTGGGGGGGGGGGGGTTATTGGTTTTTCAGTTATTTTGAAATGTATTGTTTTTTTCTGTTATGTTTAGGGCCTTTATTTTTGGGTTTAAAGTGTAAGTCCACCCTAAAACTAAAATCCCTGCATCTACAAACATGCACATTCTAACAATAACATCTAACCCTGTAAAGAAAAAAATAGTATACATTACCTTTTCTGAAGCCGATCCGACCCAATCTCCAGCAGCGGAAGCTCTATAGAGAACGTCACCCATAGAGTTACTATGGTGCTTCGGTTGTCGGGCGTGTCCTCTGCACCTGCGGCCACAGCGAAGCCGCGGCTGACAGCTCAGCGTGGGATTGGGTCAGATCACCTGCAGAAAAGGTATGTATACTGATTTTTTTCTTCACAGGGCTAGCTAGGTTAGATCGTCAATGTCTGTAGATGCAGGGATTTTAGTTTTAGGGTGCACTTCTACTTTTACTGTTTTGTTTTTTTAAGTAGGTTTTTGTTTCAGAGGTAGTCATTTTTTTATATGGTCTTTTTTTTAAGTTTGGGGTGCTAAAGGCAGATCTGTTCTTGGAGCGATATTTTATTCACAGCATGTCGCTGCTTTGTTTGAAAAGGAAAAAAAAATATGTTCACTTACATTCATGACACCCCTCTCCCTGTAGGTAAAAGAAATGCTAGGCAAACACCAGTTAGGCCATGAATAAGCTGTCCCACCAATCTTACATGGCGGTATCCTCTGAGCATCTCAGTCTGTGCTCTTTATTTCTATGGGGTTGATTAACAAAACTGCAAAGTGCAAAATCTGGTGTAGCTGTACAAGGTAGCCAATCGGCTTCTAACTTCAACTTGTTCAATTAAGCTTTGACAATAAAACCTGGAAGCTGATTGATTTCTGTGCAGATTTTGCACCAGATTTTGCACGCTCCAGTTTTAGTAAATCTACCCCTATGAGCCTAGTCTTGTTCACTAAAATAGTCCTGCTACTGGTCAACTTTACACCACTGTATCATCTGTGGTCTCTTAATACTTTAAGTCTTCATGCACACAAGACTTGAAATTGTGCTAAAAATGTCAGTAGGTTATCAGTGTGTTATATTGTCGGGGTTTATGCGCATTTTTTCACGTTTTTAAAGGCCCAGCGTTTTGTTTTTTTTTTCCAATTGATCTAAAACGTCCAAAAAAGTTAGGGATCAACGTTTTTGAGCGTTTTTGAGCATTTGAACGTTTTTACAGATGAAAAACGTCTCTCAGAACCCTCTGGTCTTGGGTTTTTTTTACAGCTCAAAAACGTTACTGCTAAAAACAGTTGATAACAGCCTATGTGTGCATGAACACCTAGGATAACATGATGGAGGGTTTAATGACTGTAGGAAAAAATGTCTGCAGCTAAAAACAGCTGTGTGCATGAGGCCTAAGTAATAGATGTTTCTGTACTTTTTTTCTAGTACATTTTGGCCCACTATTCCTGATTAAAACTGCCCTGTTACTAATTCGTTTTTCACTTCTGTATCCTCTGCAGTATCTTAGTTCTTGTAGTAAAGCTCCATCCTTTGCTCTTTATTTTTAGTAAATTTTGGCCTAGCCTTTCTTTTGAAAACTGTCCTGTTGCTGGCCAGTTACAGTATGCACTGCAACATCTATAGTCTCTTAATTCTTGTAGTAAAAAATCTGCCTGTACTCTTTTATCTAATGCATACAGCTTTTTCTCTATTACATTTCACTTTCATAAATAATGTCCTGCTGTTGGCCAATTTTATATTGCTGTATCATCTGCCATCTCATGGAAATTCACCAGTGGTAGGACAGTTTTGCATCAGTGAGACAAGGACAGCGAGAGTGAACTACTGGCCAATGTCTGACTGTCAAAGTGGATCTATTACCATTTGATGATCGAGCATTTGCCTAAATCTGCCTGAAAAAATGCCTTTTTTTCAAACTGAAATGAATCAGGTTGAACTATGGCGGCTGTATGAAAGCCAAGCTAATTTGCAATTCCACACCAAAATATTGCCTGCCATTGTAAGCTTTCAAGAGTGTCTGTAAAAATAGTAGTGTTCTGTATAGCCTTACAATATCCCCTAAGCCCGCTTTGTAAATGATTTGGGTATTTTTTAATGTTGCTTTTGAAGGCACATGATAAGGTTCATAGGCATGTACAGGGGGTGTGCCAGGTGTGCCTGGGCACATCCTAATCACTATGTGTGCTGGAAATTCCCCCTACTGCCCAGGCTTCCCCCCTTGTTGGCCTTCCCGTCCTGCAGTGCTGCTGGCTTCCCTCCTCTCCTCTGCTGAAGACGATATTTCAGGATGGAGAGCAGGGAAAGGGGCTAGTAAATATGTAATTTACTGGCCCCTTCCTTTTCTGAATTAACACAGTGAACACACTCACTCGCTGTGTCTATTCGTAACTGAAGCATAGTAAACTGGGTTTACTATACTTCGTTTGTGAAAAAAACAGGGGGCCATTCAGCACAGAGCACTTCCCATTCATTCACTGTCCAGTGCAGCTGAGGCTGCAGAGAAAAACATTTGTGTTTGAGCTTTGGGTGCTTTGGGCCAGTTGATATCTTCCCATGGCTTCAATTACCACCTCTATGCTGATGACACCCAGATCTATCTCTCAACTCCTCAACTCTGCACCTCAATCTCCTCACACATCACAAACTTACTGAATGACATATCGGTATAAACTGAGCTTGTAATATTTCCTCCTCCTCTGTCCCCTCCTCATGACTTTACCATTAAGATCAATGGCACAACCATTGGTCCTTCCACACATACCAGGGTGCTGGGCGTAATCCTAGACTCCGACCTTTCTTTCAGCCCCCATATCCAATCACTGGCTAAATCTTGCCACCTCAACCTCCGCAACATCTCAAAAATTCACCCCTTCCTGACTAACGACACCACAAAACAACTTATTCACTCCTTGGTTATTTCCCACCTTGATTACTGCAACTCCCTCCTCACCGGCCTACCGTTACACAGGCTTTCCCCCCTTCAGTCT
>BLSH010441650.1:300666-315166 GCA_018402905.1 Glandirana rugosa
AGTGTGGATAAATTGAGTGTGGATCTTAAGCTGTGTTATGTATGGTACCGTGCGACATGAACACGACGTAAAAAAAAAGAGTTCCTTCCTCCGGACTCGAAGTCTCAAAAGATCCTCAAGGAACTCTTGTATCTTTAAAGACAGAACTATCCAATGGTGACCGTGGTTAATAGGAATGGTACTGACATTCCCCCCGTAATAAAGGTGATTGGTGGATACATTTTTTTGTAAGAAGGATGACTTATAACCATATTACAACGGGTCTGAGTGGTCAGATTCCCCCGGAGAAGGGTTACTGGTGGATTATATGAGCAGGGCCCTCCTATTCCTTCTGTATTGAACAGTACTGTGTCCCTTCTTTATTGTAAAGCGCTGCGCAAACTGTTGGCGCTATATAAATCCTGTATAATAATAATTAGTAAAGTGCTGTTCTATATTAGCGGTCAGTGACGATGGACATATTAGGTGGTCATTGGGAAGAGGCCCCCTTAGACTGGTGAGTCTGGGCAACATTATACCAATATTCAGTAGGAAGAATGTTTTTTTACATAGGTGGTTAGTGGAAATAATGCCCCCCTTACAGTCATGGTAAGGATAATTGGTGCCAGTGGTAACCTATCAAGACAGAAATTTCTATGTTCTCAAGGAACTCCTAGAAAACTCTGAAGCTCAGGCCTCCTTCCTTGAGAAAAAAAAATGCAGCACAAGTACAGCGTGCCATGGTATGTATTGTGTCGAATTCTAGGTGTGAGTTAAATAGGTGTGATTTGTTCTGCTAAAATATGCAACTCAGCAGAATCTCGAACCACGCCACTTCCGGTTTCTTTAAACCATGAATATTTGTAGCGAGGCAGTGACAACTTTCTCCTTGTTAGCCGCTGTGCTGTGAAAACAGAAAAATGTTCTTGTACCGGACTGCATTTGGTTGCCGCTTTCGTGTCCAAACACAAATTCCTCCAAATCTCCAATTACTGTGGATTTACAGAAACTGGAAGTGTCATGGTTCGATTTTCTGCCGAGTTGCGTATTTAGTCAAGACACCAGGAGACAGCCTGCCCCACCTCCACCACCCTCCAGCACACATCAGATACCCTCAGCACTATGTTCCTCTGAGCCTGTGAAGAAAAGGGTGTGTCCCTTTTCTGTCAGCTTTCAGATTTTATGGAGCTCTGTCTTCTAGCTCTGCAGTGTGACATCAGATCCTTGCCCCCTCTTTTCTGCTGCTGAGAGATCCTGTGTAAAATGTGTGTTTTGGAAGACTTTACAGGACAGTTAGCTGCAAATATAAAGGTATAACTTATGTAGGATGATTTGTTTCATCTCTATGTATCACAGTCACTTCCCTAGGTATATGTAATAGTTTACAAGCACTTTAAGGAATCAGAGCTGCCTACGTGTGTACAGGCTCATTAAAAGCAATGAGTTGCATTTTTGTCATCTGTGTGCAAGAGCCCAGACAGCTGTAATATTAAGACTAGGTTTCTGGATTCTGGGCTGTCAGCTTCTCCACCCCAAAGAACACCCACCATCTTCTGTGCAACAGAGAAAGTGTATGAAGGTCCACACCGGTAGTTGATCGGCCAGACACAAATTTATTCCAGGTTTATGCTAAACCTGGAGAGTGCAAAATCTGGTGCACCTCTGCATAGAAGCCAATCAGCTTCCAGGTTTTTTTTTTATTTGTCAAAGCTTAAATGAACGAGCTGTAGTTAAGCCCCATACACACAGGCCAAATATTGGGAGACATCGGCCTGACATTTGGCCCGTGTGTATATCGATCTGTCCGACGGAAGCCAGCTGTTTGGCCGTCTTCTGTTGGACCTGCATGCTGGAAGACCAGCAGCTGACTGAGGTCTCATGCACGCAGGACGTTTTTACAGCTGCTGTTAGGGGCGTTTGACGTTTTTTTTTTTAACCTGCCTCTAAAAGCCCCTCCATGTTAGCCTATGTGTCCATGCACATATAAACTGTCAGAGGCATTAGGAGGCATAAGTGTTTAGGGGCAGTAGAAAAAAACATCAGGCTGTGCTTCCAAGAGCAGTAAAAATGAGTTGTAAAAACAAAAAGCGGCTAAATGCGTCTAAACGCAGCAAAACGCGGCTAAAAACATCAGCCGCGTTTAGCCACGTTTGACGGTTATAGGCTTTTTTACATTATATAGAGTGTTATGTAATGTAAAAGATTTGAGAAAATGCAAATGCGGCTAAACGCGGCAAAATGTGCGTTTTTAGCGCTGCTGTAGCGATGGCATTTTTAAAACGTCCTGTGTGCAAGAGTCCTGACTCTTGATCATCACTCTCAGCCAATGGCAGAGAGCGCTGATTGGAGTGTGACGGGGGGGCATCCCCCTGTCAGAACACAAGAGCTCAGTGGGGGAGATCGCTATACTAACATTGGATGCTTAGTACAGCGGTTCCGACCGGAGCTGACAGTCTTCACTTGGTTGAAGGAAAAAAAAAACTAGTTGTGTGAACTAGGCTTTAAAGTGGCCAAAGTTTCTACAGGTAACTGTTTGCTGATGGGGGGATGAAGGTTTGAGGATAGGGGCAACTGATAAGACGGTGATCAGAGTATAGGGGGTGTTAAAGAGGTTTCAGGCTCGCTTCACATTGGTGAGATGTGGGAAGCCCTGCGAATCCACTGCGGGTTCCTTCATCGCACCCAACTCGCAGGCAGTTCACCCTGCCCTTTGCGAACCGCTCGGATTGTCAATACAAAGTTAATGACACTCCCAAATCAGTTTGCATATCGCAGTGCGAACTGTCAATTCAGACATGAATCGGATGGCATCAATGCGATCTGATTCTGGTGCAAACCAAAAACTGGGTCCTGTGCAAGTCTGGTCCAAATGCGATGCAAATTCAGCCAAAAAAAACATGCAGTGT
This sequence comes from Glandirana rugosa, assembly GCA_018402905.1. Classification (NCBI taxonomy): domain Eukaryota; kingdom Metazoa; phylum Chordata; class Amphibia; order Anura; family Ranidae; genus Glandirana; species Glandirana rugosa. The sequence goes on from BLSH010441650.1 coordinate 303,552, forward strand.
GTACCAGGCATTAGAAGCTGATTGGCTACCATGCAGAGCTGCACCAGACTTTGCACTCTCCAGTTTTAGTAAATCAACCCCTGTAGGACCATGGAGAATGAATGTAGCCATCCTCTAACAGGAAGTCAGATCACAGCAGCAAAAAAAAAAACAAATTGGAAGTGTCAGATTAATAGAAGGTACCTTTTTGAGTAAAGAATGTACATGGATAGATTTTTTTTTAAAACCAGAGTCACTTATTTAACCACTTCCTGCTGTGGTTCAGTTATCCTGACTGGACGTCTTATGATATCTGGCCAGATAACCCACGGCGGTCATTGGTGCAGTGTGTCAGTCTGACCCACCGCATTACCGATCTTAGTAAAGAACTTTCATTGGAAGCTCTTTACCACGTGATCAGCCGTGACCAGTCATGGCTGGCCACAGTGTGAACAGGAAGAGCCGTGTATCGACTTTTCGATGCGAGTAGAGGAGAGCCGATCGGCAGCTCTACTGACAGGGGGGTCTGTGCTGATTGTTTATTGTAGCCCCCCCTAGGAACGCCACCCAGGACCATCAGGGAGAGCCCACCCAGGACCACCAGGGAGACCACCAGGGAAACCCACCCTGACCACCAGAGAGCCCAACCTAGACCACCAGGTAAGGGGCACAGCGATGGCACTCAGTGCTCATCTTGGATGCCACCCAGGACCAAGAGCGATGCCTCCAAAAAAAGTGCCAGCTATCATTGCCGCCTATCAGTGCCCACCAGTGCCACCTATCAGTTCCCACCAGTGCCACCTATCAGTGCACCTATCAATGCCCATCAGTGTCAGCTATCAGTGCCCAGTGCCACCTATCAGTGCCCATCAGTGCTGCCTTTGAGTGCCCATCAGTGCTGCCTATGCGTGCCCATCAGTGCCATATATCAGTGACCATCAGTGCTGCCTATGCGTGCCCATCAGTGCCATATATCAGTGCCCATCAGTGCTGCCTATCAGTGCTGCCTTTTCAGTGCTGCATATATTATTATTATTATACAGGATTTATATAGTGCCAGCAGTTTGTGCAGCGCTTTACAAAAATGAAGGCAGACCATACAGTTACATCACAATTTAGTACAAGAGGAATCAGAGGGCCCTGCTCATTAGAGCTTACAATCTAAATATGTGCCTCATCATCAGTGCCACTTCATCAGTGCCGCCTCATCAGTGCCAATCAGTGTAGCCTCATCAGTGCCCATCAGTGATGGAGAAAATGTACAAAGTTATGTGACAGAAACAAACAAAAACTTTTCTTTCAACATTTTCTGTTTTTTTTTATTTGTAGCGCAAAAAATAAAAACCGCAGAGGTGATCAAATGCCACCAAAAGAAAGCTCTATTTGTGTGTGTGGGGGGGGGGGGGATTATAAATAAATTTAATTTGGGTACAGCGTCGCATGACCATGCAATTGTCATTCAGAATGCAACTGAAAGCTGAAAATTGGTCTGGGCAAGAAGGGGGGTGAGTGCCTGGCATTGAAGTGGTTAAAACATACATCTATCATAGTTTAAATGTAATATAAATTTCTTCATATTCCCAAAAAAATGTATATAAAATGTCTGATTGTAATGGAGCTGAAATTAAAACTAAAAATCACTTACAGGGTTAAGTAACTTTTTAAGAGAAAGGAAAGAGAGTGAATGAGAAGAATGGAAGGCAGAGAGATATGGAGAGAATATATAGAATGAAGAGGTGGGGACTTGTGTTGTCTCTTTTGGTAGTTTTAGTATTTTCAGTGTTTGCATAGATCTATAAATCCCTGAGCAGCTTAGTAAAAAGCGATCTTTATGATATGTGTGAACCTTTGCTGCCGACAGCAATGTGCCTCGGAATTCTTCTGCTATAGTAAAGAGGGCTTGGCTGACAGCTGAGTGCCTATAAAATACAAAGAACGAATCGTCCACTTCTGTCCCATGAAATCACACCCCTCCTCTGAAATAAACCTAAAAGAATTCATTAAGGTACGATCCAAATATATAAATCTCCAGGGGAAGGAAAGCGGGTATTTGGTTGGGAAATCATTAGTAAAAAAATCGCTCGCCTCGGTGTTCCCTCCCGTGTGTGTGCACATCGGCTGCATTTTATTGCATTGAACGAAATATAGATTGACACCATATAAAACATTCGCAGGAAAATAAAAAAGGCTGTAAAATGCCGATTCTCGAGCAAAGTGCATTTCACAGAGTTTACAAACGAAATCCGTTTAGATTAGTCTGTTTTTCTATAACTTTGAAGGAAACAATGGGGGGCTAAATCTAAATCTAAATGAGGGTATTGTGGAAGAGTCGAGGATCATTAAATGCTACTAAATAAATACACAATGGGGTTTCATACAATACAATCGCATAAATGTCTACAAATACAAAAAAATTCTACATACCGATCCATACAAATGAGAAAAATAAACATCAAACGAAATCAAGGATTACAATAGATCTATATGTGATCATAAATTCTATAAAAGTTTAAATGCCCCTTATGGATCAAATATAAATCAAAGCAGTCCTAAGACATTTATACATCGCATTGCACATCTGATCGCTGCTTGTCAATGTGTTTCTGAATTTAGATCTTTGCACAAATGTTGAAATAAAGGACAGTAAAGATCATTTTTGGTGGAAAAATTCGTTTTTTTTTCAACTTTCCTGCTCTGGAATGCTGCTGGAAATAAAATACCTGTTTGCACAACCTCTTGACTCCAGCAGTTACATGGTGATAAGGTTAATTTTTAATTAAATTGTGATGTTACATTGTGTAAAGAGAGATTATTTGCACAGAGGGAAATAAAAACGGTTTAAAACTTCAGCTTGGTGCCTTTCTGCATGTGTTTTATTACAATAACAGTAATCAGCAGCTGGGGTGCACCCAGACACATAGAGGGTATTTACTAACACTGGAGTGTGCAAAATCTGGTGCAGCTCTGCAGAGAAACCAATCAGCTTCCAGGTTTCATTGCCAAAGCTTAACTGGACAAGTAGAAGTTAGAAGCTGATTGGTTACCATGCACAGCTGCACTAGATTCGGAGTGCTTCGGTTTTAGTAAATCTGCCCCATAGATATCTCCTGTATAGTTTAGTTCTGGTATTAGGCTCCATGCACACTGGCGTAAAAAAACGTTGCTTCTAGAGGAGTTTTTTGTTCTGCCTGTAGAAGCAGCTCAATGTTATCCTAGGTGTCCATGCACATTAGGACATTTACAGGCATATTTTGAGATCAACGTTTAGAGCCGGTTCACACTGAGGTGACTTGTCAGGCGACTTGAGTCGCCTGATAAGTCGTCTCCATGCAGGGCAATGGAACCGTTCTAATAGGAGCGACTCAGGTCGCTCCGACTTAGAAAAAGGTTCCTGCACTATTTTCGGGGCGACCTCGGCGCGACTTGCATTGACTTCTATGGATAGAAGTCTCCTTGCAAGCCGCACTGAGCAAGTCGCGCCGCTCAAGTGTGAACCGGCAATAAGGCTCCATACACACTGGCGTAAAAAAACGTTGCTTCTACAAGAGTTTTGTGTTCTGCCTGTAGAAGCAGCTCAATGTTATCCTATGTGTCCATGCACCATTAGGACGTTTAGAGGCAGGAAAAAACCCTTCTGGTTCGCGATCCTGATTGGAGCTTACTGGCAGAAAAAAACTTAAAACTCTCCTAAACTCATCTAAACTTTGTATGAAAAATGCTCTATATGAGCGTTTTTTACTCCCAAGAGAACAGACATTTTTTAAGCCCAGTGTACATGGAGCATTAGACATTCAGTATGTCAAATCTGTAGAACAGTGGGGTTGATTTACTAAAACTGGAGAGTGCAAAATCTGGTGCAGCTCTGCAAAGAAACCAATCAGCTTCCAAGTTTTTTTGCCAAAGCTTAATTGAACAAGCTGAAGTTAGAAGCTGATTGACTACTATGCATAGCTGCACCAGATTCTGAGTGCACCAGTTTTAGTAAATCCCCCTTTTTGTCAGATCTGCAGATCAGTGATATCAGTCAGCAGGCTGGAGTTTACTCTACAGGAACAGCAGAGTTTTATGGTCAGTGATATTTATTTTAACACTTATAGTGGCCATATATACTTCGATCGATGTGTGATTCCATCAAAACCATCTAATCGACAAAAGCGAAGTTCCATCCAGAAAAGTTTTTTTTTACATTTTCCCAGTCCTTAACCTCCCTGGCGGTATGATTATTTCAGATTTTTGGTGCTGAAAGCGGTATATTATTTTGCATGAAAATTTGACGTTTTATATTGTAGGCCTGTAATTCTTAGGAATAACTCACTTAAATCTGTCCAAACAAGAGTCTAGTAGACATCCCGGGTATGATAAAGTTTGAAACATGAAATCATAAATTATAATATAATAAATAACTATAAATAATTATCAAAAATAATAACGTAATAGTAATAAAATGTATTCAATAATGTAATCAAACCAAAAACACTGAAATTTGCTCAGTTGCAGAATTGTCGCTGTCGTCACTTTCAGTGTCTGATGATAAATTTCCCCAAAAATCAGTATCACTCAATTCTGCAAATGATTCTTATTTACTATCGGTGTTTTCTAGCTGATCAAAAAACACTTTTGACGTAAAGGGACACTTTTTGGTTGCTATGGACATTCTCATGTTTCCAGGCAGAAAGAATGACATATATAATATAAAAGTGCATGCAGGGCTCTGGGCAAACCACTAGGGACAAAGGGGATGTGAAATGTTTTCATACAGTAATGTAATCTGTAAGATTAGAGTGTACTGTATGTGCTGTGTGTGTTTCACTTTTTGAATTTCCCGCTGGTCTCCGTCCCCGTGCGACGTGACGCTCGCAGGGAACGGAGCCCGGCACACAGCGGTATCGGGCGGCGGACACAGCCCGCAGACACGGCGGGGGACATCGCTGGATCCAGGGGACAAGGTGAGTAGCGCTGCCTGGATCCAGCAATGCAATCCCAAGTGTGGCTCGGTGTTACCGCTAATGGTACTGAAATTCCACCCCGAGCCACACTTGGGATTACCGCCAGGGAGGTTAAAATATACAGAACAACATTTGCAGAAAAAAAATATGACCTACCAGAAGTGCCCTGTTGCTATGCGGTGTCATCTAATCTGCCACTTCTGGCTCAGCGGTGCTCCGCATCACTTCCTGTGTTGCCAGTGCTCCTGGGAAATGTGAGTCATCATTTCCAAGGAGTCCGTGGGCATCCTTGTGCTAAAATATTGTTTTATTTCCCAACCGGAAATGACGCGGTTAGAGGTGGATCAAAGCACCATTTTTAAAAAGGGAAACAAGCCCTTTGTTTCCAGAACACTTGCCTTCAGCCCAGGTTCACACTGAGTGTGGGAATGAAATGGCGCGAGTTCAGCTGAATTCTGACCATATCATTCCTGCATGTCAGTCCCGATTTCAGCGGCGATTTCACAGACATCTGTGCGGGTTTCTGCACAGATGCCTATGGAAATCTCACCTGATATCTCAAAAAGTAGTACAAGAACTACTTTTTGAAATCGGTGCGGTGGTGCAAGTGTGGCGGCGCACCGATTAGGGCAGTGCAATTGCTGCAGATTTGGCACGTCAAATCACATGCCAAATCGTGTCAATGTGAACCAGGGCTCATCTAGAGAGCAGCCGTGATGAAGTAGCTGTGTGAAAAGCAGCGATCTTTCAGCCTATCTACTGCAGCACCTATACCCTACTTCTCCTGGAGGATTCATACACTCGGCGATATGGCCGGATATGGCCGCCGGTGCAATGAGCATGTGCAAGATCGAGCGGTGCATGCTGCTTACCCAGCATGCACCATGCCAGGAAGAGAAACAAAGAGGATGTTACTGGGCTTCAGATGCCCACACCTAATATGGAAACTGCCAGGATAAAACGATTTAGAAAAGTAAGTGATAAAAACTGAGGACAACTACCTGGGTTTTAAGATAAGAAATATGTTGTGTATGTAATGTATGATGACAGGGTGGATCACAGAAAAAAAATATGTGGGCGGTACTCCGCTTTAAATAAGTATAACTTCCATTTCAACCAATTTGGACTCAAGCTGGCCATCCCTTAAACATTTTCTCTTTTGCAATTTCTTTTAGATTTTCCTTCAACTATATAGTGAAAAGGTCCATCTGCATTCAAACTGAAAGTGTTTAGGTTTGACCTCATATTATATGATGCTGGTAAATCTAAAGGAAAATTGTACAAGAAAATGTTATTAAGTACGGCCAGCCTTAGATCAGATTCAAACTACATTAAGGCAGAAAATTATCACTCATTTTGTAGGGATTGGTAGCATTCAGATCCTTTGGTCGTGGATTTATTAGTATTTCACCAATCAGATTATGAGATTGCACGGTGAAAACAAAGGTGTGATAGATAACTTGCAATTCTATCTTTCAGCTATCGATCAAAATCCTATTCCCTGTGTGTGATATATCAGTTGAATTGGTTGTGCACTATAGATAGATTATTACTATTGTGAGAGATTGATCAGAAAAGAAATCAATCACTTATCGAAGCGTGTATGGCCAGTATGAGATATTTGTTTGAGATTGGCTGTGATGCTTACCCTGTGGGGCCTATTTTCTAAAGAAGTGGAGACTTTTCTCTTAGAAAAGGACATGCCAACTTTACAAAGTGGAATAACAATGGGGGAGATTTACTAAAACTGGTGCACACAGAATCTGGTGCAGCTGTGCATAGCAGCTAATTAACTTCTAACGTCAGCTTGTTCAATTAAGCTTTGACAATAAGCACTCATTCACACTGAACACGGCATTGAAATTGGGCGAGTTCACCTGAACTCGCACAATTTCAAAGCTGCATTTCGGGGGCGACTTGAAAGACATCTGTGCACGTTCATGCATAGATGTCTATTGAAATTGGAAGCCAGTGCGGTGCCGCAAAGTCGGCATCACACCAATTGGGGCAATGCTGCTGCCAACATTAGGCTGCGATTTGGCATGCAATTTGACTTGTCAAATCACGTCAAATTGCGCCAATGTGCAGGGGCTTAAACCTGGAAGCTGATTAGTTATTTTTCACAGCTGCACCAGATTCTGTGTGCACCAGATATAGTAAATCGCCTCTAATTTGAACTGTGCTCATTGCAAATACTCAATTGTATGCTAACAATTATATTTTGATAGTGCCCGATTGGTGAATTGAAGTCACTTTATTTACCACCCTCAGCAATAATCACTTTGCTAAGTGAAAATGCACTACTCCTTTAGATCGTCTGTGAAATGAGAAGAGCTGTGAATGGACATGTTATATCTGATCTCTGTTTAGGTGTGCATAACATATGTAAATCATCTACTATTGGAAATCAGTGCAATAATAGGATGTAGAAAGACCTTGCTGAAGTTATTAGTATGATGTAGATTCCCATCCTCGGTGCCCAATTACCCCCAACAAGTCATGTTTTCAGGATTTTTTTAAGGTGACACTAAACCATATCCTTATTCTGAAAAAATAATCTACACACTTATGCCCCTGTAATCTATTTTTCATGAAGCAGTTTCTTAAAGCGGAGTTCCACCCAAAAGTGGAAATTTCGCTTTAATGGAAGGTGACCCCCCGACATGCCACAATTGATATGTCTACTTCCTCCCCTGGCACTGTGGTTCCAGGAGGGAAGTCCACCTTCCCCCCTCCCTCTCGGCGATCTTCTGGGACACGTCACAGGTCCTAGAAGATACGCCGGACAGTCATAAGGCGCAGCCAAAGCCGGGTGCCCACACCTGTGATGCCGACCCCGCCAAGGGGAGGGGGCGAAGAGCGAGCCCTCGGGCGACCGCATCGCTGGAGTGGGGGACAGGTGAGTGCCCGATTATTAAAAGTCAGCAGCTACACTTTTTGTAGCTGCTGACTTTTACATGGGTGGAACTCCGCTTTAACTGTGTTTTTCTGCCTCCTTGTAATATCATCTGCGAGCTCCCTAATCTCTCTCTTCTCCCTCATTTTCACTTGTTTGGAAGGAGCATTGCGTGTTATTTGCAGTCATCTGCACTGCTCTATGCACACTTCAAATTCCATAGGCTATGGTCTATAGTCCCTAGTGCATCTTGGAAGTGAGTAAGAGAGGGTGGCTACATTTCTTCATACAGTGGAACCATGGAGAACGTAGCCACCCTCTGATAGGAAGTCAGATCACAGCAGCAAAAATAAAAAATAAATTTGGAGGGGGTTGAGAGTGAGGGCCGATTCACACTGCTGCGATCCCAGAGATTGGATGTGATTCGCATTGCACTGCAGTGTGAATCAAATGTGATCTCTGTGCGATGCAAATTCAGCCATACAGATAGAATGGCTGAATTCTCATCGCAATCGGAGCAACCTCGCACAGGACCCTTTTTTCCACATCAGCAGAATCGGATGGCATGGTGGTTCACACCATGCGGTCCGATTCCTGTGCGAGTTTGCAGTTCGCAGTGCGATATGAGAAATGATTTGGAGTGTCATTAGCTTTGCATTGACACTCCCTGCAGTTCGCATATCGCAGTGTGAACTGCCACCGGGAGACATGCCCGCATCGCAGCAGTGTGAACCCGCCCTAACAGAAGGTACTTTTTAATGTTAAAAATGCTAACTTGAATAGAACTTTGTACAGAGGCTTTATGTCAATGACAAAAGTTTGGTATTTTTGACAGATATCTCATCTAAGGAAACATAGCTTGTTAGGGGTACCTGAGGACTGAGGTTGGGTATCACCCTTCTAGAAAAATGTCGACATCTATAGGGGGTGAAATACTAAAACTGGAGAGTGCAAAACCTGGTGCAGCTCTGCATGGTAGCCAATCAGCTTCTAACTTCAGCTTGTTCAATTAAAGGAAATGTAAAGGTTTGGTTTGAAAAAAAAAACACAAACATGTTATTATTACCTCTTCTGTGCAGTTGGGTTTGCACAGAACGGCCCTGAACCTGCTCTTCTGGGGTCCCTCAGCGCTTCTGGCTCTGCCTTTTCTCGAGTGCCCCGCTCTCGAGACGCTCTCTCTGGGGGCACCCGTGCGGGCGCGCTCCCGTGTCCTGCTGCTGCCTCCATTGACCCAGACAGCAGGACTCGGCTCCGCCCCCGGCTCCCGAATCATTGGATTTGATTGACAGCGGTGGGAGCCAATGGCTGCGTTGCTATCAATCTATCCAATATGGAGCCGAGACACCGGCTGGAGCGGGTGTGCTTGGGGCTATCACTGGAACGATCGGGTTCAGGTAGGTAAAAGGGGGGCTCTGCGGGGCTGGTGCACTACAGGAGGTTTTTCACCTCAATGCATAGAATGCATTAAGATAAAAAAATGCAAGGGTTTACAACCCCTTTAAGCTTTGACAATAAAACCTGGAAGCTGATTGGTTTCTATGCAGACCTGCAGCAGATTCTGTGTGCATCAATTTTAGTAAATCTCCCCCAAAGTGAACTGTGCTCATTGCAAATACTAGGTTGTGTGCTAAAAATAGTATTTTGACAGCTACACCATAGTTTGCACTCTCCAGTTTTAGTAAATCAACCCCATAGTAAGTTGTTAGTTCTGTTTCCTACATACAGAAATGACTCATGATCTGCTTGTGTAGTTCCAGCTTTTTTTTTTTACTAAAACCACCCCCGTGATGTTTGTACCTAAATTATTAAAAAGCTGTATTACTATGTAATGAGAGTCTAAATGTCTTTTTTTTTTAAACTAGCCTTGCTGTTACTTTCCGAGCGCACTCCCATCTCCATTGTGGGCATGTGAAGCCCACTAGTATCTTCTTCTGGGACACGGCGTTGCTGGCTACCCAGCATGCACCTCCCGATATCGCACATGTGCATAAACCACAGTGCGGCTACCAGCAGGGGATGCCCATTGATTCCTAGGAATGATGAAACTCATCTCCCAGGAGCTAATGCGCGGCCGGAAATGACGTACCTCGATGCGGTGAGGTACACCGGAACACCCTGCAGAAAGAAGGTAAATAGAATTTTAAAAAATGTCCAATGCGGATTTATACTACAATAAGGAACGGGAAGGCGCAAAGTTGTCAATGTGGGTGGGACTCCCCTTTAAGCTGGCCATACATTATACAATTTTCTTGTTCAATTTCTTTTAGATGTACCATCAGCTGCATAGTGCAAGGGCCTGCCTGATTGCATACAAATTTAAAGTGTTTAGGTCTGACCTCATAGTATATGGTTTTGGTAAAACTAAAGGAAAATTATATAATGTATGGCCAGCCTTACAATAAACTGTCATTGGTAGCTGACTTTATCAAGCAATATGAAGACACCCATTTGCCATGAGCAGCGTTGACATGGTGAGCTGTCATTGATTGGGTGACTTCACACCTCAATAGGAAGGATGGTGCTGGCTATGTCTGCACACATATAATCTGCCTGGGCTCTATAACTTGGATGAAGACAGCGATGGCACATGGCAGGGTCAGAGGATGAGGGAAGGGATGGCACATGGCAGGGTCAGAGGATGAGGGAAGGTATGGCACATGGCAAGGTCAGAGGATAAAGGCAGCGATGGCACATGGCAGGGTCAGAGGATGAAGGCAGTGATGGCACATTTCAGGGTCAGAGGATGAAGGCAGTGATGACACATGGCAGGGGCAGAGGATGAGGCAGTGATGGCACAAGGCAGGGTCCGAGGATGAAGGCAGCGATGGCACATGCCAGGGTTAGGGGATGAAGGCAGGGTGGCACATGGCAGGGTCAGAGGATGAAGGCAGGGTGGCACATGGCAGCTTCAGAGGATGAAGGCAGTGATGGCACATGGCAGGGTCAGAGGATGAAGGCAAGGATGGCACATGGTAGGGTGGGGGATGAAGGCAGCGATGGCACCAGGCAAGGTCAGAGAATGAAGACAGGGATGGCACATGGTAGGCCAGAGGATGAAGGCAGGGATGGTACATGGCAGGGTCAGAGGAATGAGGGCAGAGATGGTACATGGCAGGGTAAGAGGATGAAAGCAGCAATGGCACCTGCCAGGGTCAGAGAATGAAGACAGGGATGGCACGTGGCAGGCCAGAGGATGGAGACAGGGATAGTACATGGCAGGGTCAGAGGAATGAGGGCAGAGATGGCACATGGCAGGTCAGAGGGTGAGGGCAGGGATGGTACAATGCAGGGCCAGAGGAATGAGGGCAGAGATGGTACATGGCAGGTCAGAGGGTGAGGGCTTGGATGGTACATGACAGGTCAGAGGAGGAAGGCAGTGATGGCACATGCCAGGGTCAGAGGATGAAGACAGAAAAGGCACATGGCAGGGTCAGAGGATGAGGGCAGGGATGGTACATGGCAGGGTCAGAGGATGAAGGCAGGGATGGTACATGGCAGGTCAGAGGATAAGGGCAAGGATGGCCCATGGCAGGTCAGAGGATGAGGGCAGGGATGGTACATGGCAGGGTCAGAGGATGATGGCAGGGATGGTACATGGCAGGGTCAGGGAATGATGGCAGGGATGGTACATGGCAGGGTCAGAGGATGATGGCAGGGATGGTACATGGCAGGTCAGAAGATGAGGGCAGGGATTGTACGTGGCAAGGTCAGAGGATGATGGCAGGGATGGTACATGGCAGGTCAGAGGATGATGGCAGGGATGGTACATGGCAGGTCAGAGGATGATGGCAGGG
>BLSH010441650.1:321357-334133 GCA_018402905.1 Glandirana rugosa
TCATCCGGGGTCTATCTTAAATATATATATATTGTATATATTATCCAAGGAAACAATGCTGCAAAACCAAATACATACATTGAAATATATTTTATATATATATATATTTATATATTTATTTATTTATTTATTTATTTATTTATTTATTTTTTTTATTTGTGCAGTTTGCATTTTTTTTTTGTTTTGCAATGTGTCACTATAGTGCTGTATATGTCCAAAACCCTGAAAGGCTGATATTTAGGGTTCTAAGTGAAGAACTTACAAAGTTTCACTAAATATACATTAGAAGCAGACAAAGCTGTCCTTCTATGTAACCTTAAATGTAGTATGTATGGTTATCAGATTTATATACAGTCACTGGAAAAGGACTGAACACATCCCAGAATTCTATCTGGGGCCTACTTTTTCTACCATTGTCAGTAGGCTTTCTGGCTATGTAAAAGTATTTATTGACCTGACTGGTCCCTAAAGCCTACATTACTTTGTCCATCCTGTATCTGGACTGCATATATCAATAAGAAGCACAAGGACTGTTAAATACATAGCGAGAGTTATAAAGTAATACAAGTCTCGGACAAAATGATATTTGGAATCCAGAGTTAAAGCCTCTTATACTTGCTCGTCTGGTCTTTCAGTGTAGCATTAGCTGAATATGTCACTACTACATTACACTACAAATCTATTGCTTTCAAACTCTAGAACGTTTGCAGCAATTTAAACATTTTTACGCTAGCAGTGCAATACAATTTAGCTGTAAAAATCCTTCCATTGGAGTAAATACATTTTAAAACACTTGAATAAAGGGATTTTTAATCAAGGTTGATATTTTATACTGGATACTTAGATAATAAATATCTAATAACCATAATTATTAAACCGTGAAGGTTTAGGGTACGATTGCCAAGGTGGTCATTTTGAGTTGACAATGGACAATTCAGAATTTGAAACAAATAACATATTAACATTTCAACATATCTGAGTGGGAAGAGGTCGTGACATGTTTAAAGGGGAGTTGTCAAAATGACTATTTCAGAATGTCACCCCACCTTTACTCTGTACTGTAGTCAAAATCAAATGCTACCTGTGCTATTGCAGGTTTATTCATAAAATGAGACACCTTGGCCTAAGTGCCTGCCTATTTTACCCTATTGCAAAACATATTTAGAGCCGTATAGTTGAAAACTAACAATCAGTAGTACATGAAAGGGAAATAGCAAAAGATGACTGTTTCTGAATGTCACCCCTCTTTTACTTTGTACGATAGTCAAAAGTCAATATTACTGCAGACTAAGTTCCTTGGTCCATTTATTTACTTATTTATTTATGGTACTTATACCATATCTAAGTGCCTACTAATTTCAAAATACTATTGCAAATCATATTCAGGCTGTTTAATAGAAAACGAATAGTCATTTGCATATGAACATCTTCCTGTTGAAATAATAAGTCATGAATAATGTGTTTAAATGTAGAAATAAGATAAGATTTTTTTTTTCTTGAGGGGGGTTGATTTACTAAAGAAGTAGAGGCTATTTGCTGGACAAATCCAATAATCACTTTGCATAGTGAATGTTCATTAACTTAGTGGATAAAGTGAAGTTGTGTTTACTTTAACCACCCAATAATGTGCACGGTAAATAAATAAAAAATATTTTTTGCTTACACGTGATTGGATGATTGATTTTAACACAACTTTATGGTATTCAATAAGTTTAGTGAACTATTGTACTCCTTTAGTAAATCGGCCTCATTGTATACAAGTGTCATGGTGAAGGCAGTTCAGTGGTTTGGTCACCTGTGTTGAAAAGTTGAAAAGTTCTTCCTCTCAATCAAAAGCTACATAGGGCAAGATGAAGAATTTTGTGTGTTTTGCACATATCCAGTGATAACTTTACTTCTTTTATACACCTCAAGGGCTTTTTTAAACGCACAGTTCAGAACAATAAAAGATATACTTGCATTGAAAACCAGACCTGTCAGATTGATAAGACTCAGAGGAAGAGGTGTCCTTATTGCCGCTTCCAGAAGTGTCTCAGTGTGGGGATGAAGTTAGAAGGTAAGGTAATAGTAAGTAAGCAGTGATAAAACCTATAAGTATACATATAAATGCTTTTATTTATGTAGTCATAGATTAAAAACATCATCTTATGTTTCAATGCAAAAGTGGTATAACAATTTATCAACAATTATTATAAATACATTTTCAGCTTTGAGTTGGTTTATTACACTGGAGTCTGCATTCTATAAAGCCTACTTCCGTTCCCTAGGAGACTGCAACTCAGATGGGGCCTTTGCAGTGTCACAGGGTGATGCTTTATTGAAAAGCACTGCAGTACTTATCAATGTGCAATTAATCTGCTACACGGAACAAATAATGTACTGGGGCTTTGCTGTAAATATTAGGAATTGATGCCAATCATTTCTACTGGTATGATCTCTACTGTTTTTTAAGAGGTAATCGCTCACAAACAACTGAGTGCTTGGGTATTTATGTGTGCGCCAAGTTTGTCATTGACCAAAATAATGTTACAACGCAATACAAAATTCTCTATGGTTGTAGTAATGCTGAATATTTATCTTAAATTTCTATACACAGAGCAGTGTAGAAAATCCCAACCAATGGTATCCTGCCAAGGTGTCAGAGGTTTAAGTAGAAAGTAGTAAGAAAAAAAAAAATGGGTTGATTTACTAAAACTGGAGAGTGCGAAATCTGGTGCATGTCTGCATAGTAGCCAATCAGCTTTTAACTTCAGCTTGTTCAGTTAAGATTTAACAATAAAACCTGGAAGCTGATTGGTTTCTATGCAGTGCTGCACCAGATTTTACACTCTCCAGTTTTAGTAAATCAACCCCAAAAAGACTTGCTATTTTCCCCCTGCTGATTACTCAGCAATAGCAGCTGCAATTTAAAAAGTAAATGTGGAAATGTAAATAGTGATGCAGTACAAGGATCTTGCATGGGTCAGATTTGGTTTTAGTTATGAAGCTAGGGGTTGTTGAAGCCAACCTGAGGAATAACAAGCAGCTTACAATATGTAAAGATTGGCTTTAGTTCCTGTGATAATAAGTGAAAATGCAGAGCAATAGAAACGGTGTTGTTAATACCCTCTTATCCACTGAAGTTGGCAATTTCAAGGACAAAAAAGAGGTTTCGAGTGAAAGGTCACCAAGGTCAACCAAACCACAAATACATTTTTTGATTATCACCCTGCAACTGATCTTTTCATTTGGGATGTCAAACTTTCTTTTCTCTTAAAAAAAGACACTTTTATAGGTTTCCAGATGTGGAAAGTATAGTATATAAAATGCCTAAAAAGAAAAATAAACCCAGCAGACAGGGAAATGTGAGAAGAACATTTTTTTTTCTCGAGGACTTTCTTTTCCACCCCCAAAAAAACTTTCTCTGTATCTAATTATTGAAAGAATTTCAGAATTACTAAGAAAATTTTTAAGAAAAAATAACATTTGTGATGGACTGTTTTACAGTTTGTCATAATCCTAACATATATTATTTTAAAAATCTGTACCTGTCTTAAAAAAAAAAAAAATATATATATATATATACATATATACACACATTCACATTTATGCCAGGATAACCATATCATTGCTTGATATAAGTAACATAATATTTTTGGATTCCTGTAATACGATGTACATCTACTTTAATGTAGCCTTTGTCCATAACTCTTACTCCACGTAATGACACCACAGTGTATACTTTGCTAATAGACCCATTAAACTTAAATTGTAGCCTATAAATTACTCAGATTCATTAATTGCAGAAGTCTTTATGCTGGATGCGTATCTGAGATCCCCATGCATTTTTAATGGTGCTGTAATCACTCCTTTGCATAAGAGCCACTGGCCAAGGTAGGCTCAGTCAGTGTCACTCGCTATCCCATTAAAGTTGCACTGCAGTGAAACTCACCGCTGTGCTAATCCCCATTAAAATCCCCCCCCTGGCTGCAGCTGAACCACACTTCTGTTTAATTATTCCTAAAAATGAAGACTTTTGCTTTTCACAAGCTTTTGTTAAAATAAATTGCTTTTCTTTTTTTTTTTTTTTTCTCTCTCTTTTTACGAAAGTGACGAGCTGACAAAATTATAGTTTCATTTTTGAAAGCAGAAATTTCTTGACGTGTATCTAGGAAAGGATTTCAATTTAAACTTTTGTGACAAATGGTAGATTTTGACTTCATCCTCTTAGCAGTTGTACTAGATATTTTGAGGGATAACACTTTCTATGTACCTCAATAAGCATATATAACCCTATGTAGTTAAAAAAAATGATATAGCTGTAGCACTTCTTTTAACCACTTGCTTACTGGGCACTTAAATCCCCCTCCTGCCCTGACCAATTTTCAGTTTTCAGCGCTGCCACTCTTTGAATGACAATTGCGCGGTTGTGCGACGTTGTACCCAAACAAAATTGACGTTCTTTTTTTCCCACAAATAGAGCTTTCTTTTGGTGGCATTTGATCACCTCTGCAGTTTTTATTTTTTGCGCTATAAACAAAAAAAGAGCGACAATTTTGAAAAAAATTTAGGCCGATAATTCTTCTACATATTTTTGTAAAAATAAATCGCAATAAGCGTATATTGTTGCGCAAAAGTTATAGCGTCTACAAACTATGGGAATGGATCTGTCATGCCCCCCCCCCCACAGAGCGGGGAACCGCCGTGTTTACATCGGCAGTTCCCCGTTCTGGCTCTCTATTAGGTGATCGCGGGTCTCCGGCGAACATGGAGTCCGCCTGACCCGCGGGCACGGCCACGCAGCTTGCGGCGGGCGCGATCGATTGCTGGCTGCTGCTGCGAGGGCATGCGGGGAGCGAGCAAAGGGGCGGACGTTACTTGACGGCGCCCCAGCAAAGTAGATCCGCTCTGTAGCCGTCAATTGGCTATAGCGCCGATCTGAAGTGGTTAAGGGGTTCATTATGCTACTTTTTTTTTTAGTTTACACTATGTCGTATTGAGGGCCTAAAGCAGCCATGTTTTGATGGAGTTCATTTACTAAGGTAGCTTAGGAAGCTATTTAGTTCAACCATCCAATCACGTGCAAGGAAATGTCCTGTATTTTTAATTCCCCCTGAACATGGCTGGTATTTAAAGTAAAACACTCTGGGATTAGTGGTTTACCTACCCCTTTAGTAAATCAACTCTAATTAGTAATCCCTTTTTTGTAACAAACATATACATTAAAATGAGGAACCGCCTCCACCCTATAAATTACAGATTGTGTAATATAGTACCTACATTCCAATAGAGAATAAAACAGGATCATTTACAAAAATACAGGCTGCTTGATAACCTTCAAAAGCAACACTAGTTTTCTAATGTGCTCTCCTGTTCTACAGCTGCCCCAAATAATTTGATAGCCCAAATTATTATATAACAATATATATTATATAATATAACAATCAATTTAATATTCATGTTAATGAATGATGGAGACATATTAGGACTTGGGTGTGCTCCGACAGAAACATATGTGTAGATACCATGTAGCTACATTTGTTAGCTGCTTTCTATGTTATCTTCCTGCTTAAGTATACATAAATGCATCTGAAATAAACATGATAGATTGGGTTTGCATGCATTTTGATTTTCCATGTATAGTAAAGCATTAGGTCATGTAAATAAAGGAACGCCTGTAAACTGTATAGTTGTAGCTACATTAATGTACATTATTTTATCACAAACTACATAAATTATATTGCAAATCAAAATCTTTATTCGTATGATAGTTACCAGGCCTTATTTATAGTGAGAATCACAGATATCTTTAAAATGTGTTTGACTCTTTTTTTAAAATTTGCTTTATAGCTGTGAGAGCAGACCGGATGCGAGGAGGAAGAAACAAATTTGGGCCAATGTATAAAAGGGACCGAGCTCTTAAACAACAGAAAAAAGCTTTAATTCGAGCAAATGGACTCAAACTAGAAGCAATGAGTCAGGTCATCCAAGCCATTCCCACCGATCTCACTATTTCATCAGCTATCCAAAATATCCATTCTGCATCCAAGGGTCTACCTCTAAACCATACTGCCCTTCCCCCAACAGACTATGACAGAAGCCCCTTTGTAACTTCACCCATTAGCATGGCTATGCCACCTCATGGCAGCCTGCAGAGTTATCAAGCCTATGGTCACTTCCCAAGTCGAGCTATCAAATCGGAGTACCCGGATCCCTACACCAGTTCTCCAGAATCTCTCATGGGATACTCTTATATGGACAGTTATCAGTCCAGTTCCCCCTCAAACATCCCGCACCTTATAGTGGAACTCTTGAAATGTGAGCCAGATGAACCTCAAGTCCAAAGCAAGATCATGTCATATTTGCAGCAGGAACAGGCCAACAGGAGCAAACATGATAAACTCAACACCTTTGGACTAATGTGCAAAATGGCCGACCAGACATTGTTTTCCATTGTTGAATGGGCAAGGAGTAGCATATTCTTCAGAGAACTAAAGGTAAGACAATCCTTGATGGTGAAAAGGTAATCTTATAGAGCTTATTATGGGTACAGTATTACTTGAAATAGTTGAGTACTTTAGTCTTGAAATAAATGTTGAAATGCATACATGGTGCCTCTTGCAGTATAGCTGGTAGGCAGAAATTCACTTTCTTTACCTGGTATGGAGCAGTAGGTAGTTTGCAAGGTTTTTTTTTACACATATGCTGTCTTAACCAGCGAAGCTGTGCTTACTTTAGTCATCCAATCATATGCTAGACAAAATCCTGTTTTTTTGGTTTTTGAAATTCCCCTGCACAAGATTTGGTAATCAAAGTGACCATAGCTCCATTTATTTTAGAGAACATTCACTTTTCTAATTTATCCCCCTGGCATGAAGTCCCAAAGTAGAGTGTGAAATCCATTGCCCTGTCTTTTGCTGAGGACACACAAAGTGAATTACTTATCTTAAGCTTACTTTTTTCTTAATAATATTACATTTTTGGCATATCGAACAACGCAGGTATAATATAATTTTACTCAGTGACAATCGGAATAGCTGTGTTAATATAGTCACATAATCAAATGTTTATACACAACTGCCTAGACAGTTAAATATATTGTATGCATGATACTGTTTTCAATATCCTTTGGACTTCAGTCATTTTTTTTTCATTTAAATATAATGCATCAATTTTCTCCCTCAAATAAACAGTTCATATAGTTTTATAGTTTACAGACTTCTAGAGGAAAATGAGGCAAAAATGTCATGTTAGGAAAATATTTTGGAAAGCCACAGAGAGCAGCGGATAAGTGGTTATTATTTTTATCAATTGACTTTTTTACTTCTTGGACTGAGGTTCAAAGAGCGAATTTACTTTGGTTGCATCAAACAAGCGCACACTGTGCCCGGTAAATTATTATGGGGTCAGAGAATGTGTATTTGCCAATTCAACATAAAGTACGACGTCAATGAACCTTACTGATTTGGTTTTAGCAATATCTAAACTTCTGCACAGCATAAACTTGTGAAGTTCACTTAAAAACTCATTCGAGTTATTGAAAATACACATGACTGACCCACAGGGTCAGGACTTTCCACGGCAGCGCTGAAAGGATGTTTAATTATTTAGGCTAACAAGTCACATATAATTAGACAGCTAGAAGTGTCTTGGTTTTTTTTAAGTTATAAAAGCAGGAAATGTCTCTAACGGGCTTGATGAAAGGAACGTTTAGGTCTGTTCTTTCAATAACTGATCGCACACAGCAGACACAGCAGTGGGCCTATTGTACAAATAACTGAATTGTACAACTTCCCTGCCAGTTATTACAACACAGCACTATTTTTCCAGCTACTTGTCTCAGGGAATGAAGACCTTTGTATTAGCTATGGGTTTAGTCTTAAAACATCTACATAAGCCATATAATGTGCTAAACTTACATTTTCTCCTTCTTCGCTGCATCATAACCTTAATTAATACATCACCAACTTTTCAGTCACTTTAAAAAAATGGCCATAGTTCTGTCTACAGATCAGGAGTTTCCTGGCCTGCTTTGTATCGTTACTGCCTGTGCAGTGTACATGTAATTTACACTTTGTCTTCTTTGGAGAAGTGGAATTGGAGTTCCAGTGAGGACATGTACAATAATAGGGTTACCCTTGGAAAATTTAACTTTAAGCAGTAAAGTGCTGAATTAAACTTCTGCTTGTATATATTTTTGAAAGACCGGATTCAGTTTGCTTTTCAAAATCTGCGTTTTATAAGATTGATATCTGGTAAAATAGAAAATAAATATGATCGTAAATAATCTTTGAAGGGACGCATAAATAAAGTATAGTCTGTATGATTAAAGTGTAGACTGCATCAAAAAGTAACAAGGCACAGTAATGCAGTAAAATATACATCTTTATAAAACAGTTATTGACATTGGTTTTTTTTGCATGATCACAACTGTAGTTCAGAATGCTTTTTTCAAGATTCCTATAGGCTGTAGTCTATCCTGCCACCTTTAAAAAGTTGATAATGCACATATTGTATATCTGAGAATGCTTATTCTAACACTGAACCACCGATATCAGAGAAAACTATTTTTATTAAATTAAGGAAATTATTTATTATTTTTAGGAATATGCTACCAATAACATTTATTTTCCAGCATAGGGTTTGGCTTTGGTGAACAAGGCCAATATTCTTGCATTGTGCTTGGAACTAACAAATTAGAAATAGTGACATTTATCATATTCTGTCTTCATTGATAAATATATAGCATTTGACAGCCAATCAAATTTTACCTTAAATCAGGAATATGCTTCCATTAACATTTATTTTCGAGCATAGGGTTTGGCTTCGGTGAACAAGGCCAATATTCTTGCGTTGTGCTTGGAACTAACAAATTAGAAATAGTGACAAATTTATCATATTCTGTCTTCATTGATAAATACAATAGCATCTGGCAGCCAATCAAATTTTACTTTAAATCAGAGCAATACAATGAAATGTTGATTTCTGCCAGATGACTGAATGGGAGTGATTTACCAAAGGAATCGAGACTGCATTTAGCAAAGTGAATGTTCACCAATTTATCCAATCATGTGCTAGCTAAAATCCTGTCTTTTCAATTTCATAAATGAGTTTTCAAGGTGAACACCGCTTCACATTATTTACTGTCATTTGCTTTGCAAAGTGAACAGCCTCTACTGCTTTACTAAAACTACCCTATTGTGTATCTATTATCTTAGTGAATAGGCCTAATGGAGTACCACTGTGCTGTAAATATCTTTTGAAATAGAAAGCATTCTAAATAAATATATGATAATGTTACATACTACTTAATCCCATATCACCACACACTGTCAACATTGTGTTTTTATAAACTACTTTGATACGCATATCTGATGTGTTAAAAATGTCAACAATTTTGAGATTTTCTTTTCTGTTAAGTGCTAAGCACCCATTTTTTTTAAATTAAAACCGATGGCAACAGGTTTTCTTGAAGAATGGTACTCTGATCCCAAATGTTTTATGAAGTCCAAATATAAAATGGTTACAGAAAGGTAAATATCCTCTGTGTCATGAAAGTAAACTATTAAAAGCTATTTAAATCTACTGACTTTAAATAAACCCCAAATTGAAGCGTGTGTAGCTTTGGATTTGCCTAATAAACAGAGGAAATATAATGAATAAAGTGTTCTACTCTCGGGTCCTTTTTATATTTAGCACTTCCAGTAATTTGAGCCAAGTAGGAACAAAAGGAGGGTTAAATATAGACGAGGGATAATAGATAGCCACAGCAATATTCCTCAGATAATGTTTCCATATCACAGGGAACGTTCAAAGGGGCAATGATTATTTTTAAGGATTTCTCATATTAACAATAGGGCGCTATACTAACAGTGGTCATGTTGTGATATTTCTGTGAATACCAACACAGAGGATTGTACTTCTGTCTTTAGCTTGGACATTGTATAACAAAAGAATATAGTCTATACATAACCTTCGTAATTCGCTACCAACCCACCACTGTTTGGTCAGAAATATCATTTAATATCACTTATGGTGCCAAAATAGAGGGGCCGTGTTTGCAGTCAATGAGGTTTGAGTGGGGAATTAAAATTCAGAATAAACAAATATTCTCTAATCTGATTGTGTTTTTTGAAAGCCACATCCTCTGTGGGCTGGCGAACCTAGGGATTTTTTTTACCATATTTTATATCATTTATTCACTCAATCAGGCTTATGGAGATGTTCTATTATTATAATTCTCTTGAACCTAATCAGGAAATTAAAGTTAACTAGACTAGATAGTGATTCTTTTAGGAACCTATCCCTACTGTGTTCATAAAACATTTATAACACTCATTGGAAATACACATTATCTTAATACCACAGCCTTTTGTAGCTCTCCTGGTGGTCTGGGACAATTTATGAAATAATGAGGAGTTAGATAAATTAGCTACAAGTCATGGACTAAGTTAGCCATTCATAACATGCATTTCAGCCAATCCCTGCTGCATTGGTCAAATTTTTGATGGCCCAACCAGCATGACAAACGTCAATTTAAAAATCAACTGAGCTAAGTATAGAGTTCTCAAACAATGACTTTGTCCTATCACAGTCACTGTTTGGGTATTCATACATGTGGCTATATGAATACAATTGCCCAGCAGTGCCCCATCCAGGATCAATGACAGAAATCTAAAGGTGTATAGATAGCTTAACTCAAATGTTTAAGTTATATAAACACATAAACAAAGCTGTAATATCTTTCAGCTTACAGTCCTTAGGTGTAGCTGCATTCTTTTTTTTCCCAAGCTTCCTTTTTCTTTATTTTCACTGAGCTATCCTGCCAGTGGTATACTTCCTATCTTAGGGTGACAGTTCTCTATCACCCTATTGTAGGTATGGAGGAGCAGTGTTGTCACTTTAGGCTGTAACCACTTCAGCTCCAAAACATGTTACCCCCTTCACGACCAGGATTTTTTTCTATTTGGCATTTCGCTTTTTTAGCTGCCGATTGCGCAGTCATACACTATACCCAAACAAAATTTATATCAATTTTTTTCACATAAATAGAGCTTTCTTTTGGTGGTATTTGATCACCACTGGGTTTCTTTAATTTTTCTATAAATTAAAAAAGACTGAAAAGTTTGAACTAAAACCCCAATATTTTTCACATTCTGCTATAAAACATATCCAATAAAAAAAATTAAAAAATCAAATTTCTTCATAAATTTTAGCCAAAATGTTTTCTGCTACATCCCAATAAGCGTATATTGCTTGGTTTGCGTGAAAGTTCTAGCACCTACAAACTATGGTATATATACTGGAATTTTTATTTTTGTATTCTTTTATACTACTAATGGCGGTGATCAGTGACTTATATTGGGACTGCAATATTGTGGCTGACAATCTGACACTAACTGATGCTGGGGTGAACTGACTAACTGCCAATGACACCACCAGTGACATTATTACAGTGATCAGTGCTAAAAATATACACTGTCACTGTACTAATGGTACTGCCTGGGAAGGGGTTAACATCTAGGGTGAGCAAGCGGTTAAATATTTGCCTATCTATGTGCAATGTGTGTACAGTGTGCTGCTTTTTAGTAATGCAGGGATGAGAAACTGACAGATCCCTCCCTGTGTACAGAGCTCTGTGTTGAATTTACTGTGAAAGTACACGTCCTGGCTGTGAATCATTGCCCGGGACTTGCTGACAATCACGCTGTGTTCAATCACAGCAGGAGCTGGCTGGGGAGCACGCATGCACGCGCTCTAAACCCAGAAGTAGGCAGCAACATACCAGTACATCACTTTGCCTACACCGGCCACCTGTCCCCAGTACAATGCGGACGGGCAGTCTTTAAGTGGTTAAAATACCTCCCTTGTCCTCATCTCCATAACATAGAGGGAGGGGGTATGTATAACTCAAAGATACCTGGGGACGATGTAATTGATAAGAGCACAGCACCAGCAGAGTGCACGGGAAGTTATCAGCTGACAAAATACAGCAGGTTCAACAGCTATTTTTTGCACTTATCAAACATATATACTAAAAGGATTTTAATTATATCATTTCACAGAACTAAAAGGGACCAAAGCCTAGTGTTGAGGTTTACATGCTTTTTAACCCCTCCTCACCCGCCCTGGTGTCCATTTAAAAGGTTCTGATTGCCCTGGGTGGTGGGGAGGATCTGCTATCATGGGACCATTTTGATTGGCTGTCACAGTCATCAGATGATTGGGGGCTGGTCCTGCTAACTACCAATCATTGGTGGGGACTTGATGTCGGAACTTCAGGCCCCTGTAATCCAACTCACAGTGAATGAAATAAGTTGAATGCCCAACAAACCTAATTACATTTGCAGAGCTGCCAACATTGCAGTACACATTTTAGGGACACTGTAGGCAGTGCAGGGGGAGCAGTATGTTAATTAGGGGTGTGGCATTAATTTTGTGGGTGTGCTTTACCTGTAAAAATTTGTGTGGGGGAATGGGTGTGGTTTAAATCATGCTATACATTGGGCGTGGCTTAAAGGGGGTGTAATTAAGGCCTCATGCACACAGGACATTTTTTGACTGTATTACAGTTGTTGTATAGCAGCTGTTTTCTGCTGCAGACCTTTTTCTACAGTCAATAAACCCTCCATCATGTTATCCTATGTGTCCATGCACACATAGGCTGTTATCAACTGTTTTTAGCAGTGACCTTTTTGAGCTGTAAAAAAAACCCAAGACCAGTGGGTTCTGAGAGACATTTTTCAGCTGTAAACACGCTCAAACGCGTAAAAACGAGCAAAACCGCTGATCCCCAG
>BLSH010441650.1:349891-394122 GCA_018402905.1 Glandirana rugosa
TATTTATACATATATATATATATGTATAGATATATATAGATATAGATATATAGATATATATAGATAGATACATATATATATATATTCCCTTCTCATTTACTTCTCCTTACAAATTGTCTCCAGCATGTCTTTCATTTAACAAATATAAGTAAATAAAGAAGCAACACTAGAAGCCGCTCCTAAATATCACATATAAAACAGAAGGAGTTACAGTATAATGCTATGACATATGTGCCAAGTTATGAAAAAGTTAAACGATGAAAAGAATGTCATTCAGCTGAGCTTCTCATCATCCCTTGCAGTATTGCTGTTGTTTTGGAAGCTCTTGATACAGATTGAAGATGATCTTTCAACTTGAAAGGTCCATTTAGACTTCATAGGATCTCTGCACCCATTTTATTATTGTTTAGAATCAATGATTAAAGAACATCTAAAATGTGCTTAAAGTATTCAAATCTTTTGAATGAGGTATGGTAAAATTATTTTTTTGCTATCTGTGAGAAAAAAAAGATATATGCCTTCACTCCCTGTCCTGTGAATACAGCAGAAAGTAAGAAGACATCTCTCTAAAGCAGTGGTTCTCAACTCCGGTCCTCGGGACCCTCCAACAGGCCAGGTTTGCAGGATAACTGAAATACATCACAGGTGATATAATTTGCTGCTCAGTGATTGCAGTGTTCTAGTCTGCATCTCCCCAAGGTAATACTTAAAATCTGGCCTGTTGGTGGGTCCCGAGGACCGGAGTTGAGAACCACTGCTCTAAAGTAAGAGAAGTTCAATTTAAACCAAAATTAGCAGATTCCCCCAGTTGGCTGCAGCCGCTAATCAACAAACATTTTTCAAATTGTTTGTTCGACAGAAGTTGATTAAACTTCTGTTGAGTGGGCATGGTCATGCACTGATGGAAATTGGGAACGGTTCCTGCTAAACCAGTTGAATTCATCTTTTGTCCCTGAAAAGACCTTTTAGAACCCAGGCCAAATCTGTACACAGTCCTAGACATTTTTCAAGTCTAGAAAACTGCTACCCCATTTTGATGTAAAGCCCCACCACCGTCAAATTCAACAGCTGCTCAATCAGTGATAGACATTCTGATATTTTGATTGGACAGCCTGGGTCTCAGATCCAAGGTACTTCTAGGGGCACAGTGATAGATTTTAAAATGAGCACAGGTACTTTCAGGTACCAGAAGGCTTGCATTTCATCACTTTAGTTACTTTAGGCACCCTTTTGGCCTGATCAGTTCACTTTTTTAAAAATAATATTTATTGACTTTTTCACCAGAGTATAAACCGTACGAACAATAAAGAAACGGAAATGTATGCTATAGCATAAGACAATCCAGGCAATCGGTGTATAACCGTGTAGTATGTTGATCACAGTAGAAAACACACTATAGCAGAAACATAAGAGAGGAACACATGAAGAAAATAATACCAAGAACTAAGTAGCTTACTCTGAAATCACCACCACACGCAGTCATAATGTGATAGACCCATATGACTTATTAGAAGCATGGATGAATATTAAGATACTAACAACAGAGAAGTATAAAGTATAGACAGTTACTAACAGGTCAACTTATGTCTGTATGAGCATAAGCAAATCAGACAGACATTCAATAACACTAACCCTTTCAGAAGGTAGAAAAATTGATCTAACTACTAGACAGGGTCAGGGATCTTTAGTTTACCCAGAGAGTTTGTCAAAGCAGCCTTCTGGTACCATTTGGTAAATTGTAATGATTGCATGTGAAGGGCAATTTCCGGGGGGTGAAAGACTATGCTCTATAAATCGCCTCCATGGGCAAAAAAGCATTGAACTGGCCCAGTTTTTCATGGTATAAAAGTGATTTCAATTCCTTCTTAATAGTCAATATGGTTGGAGCAGTCGGAGAAGTCCAAGTTTTTATAAGGACTCAATGGGCTGTAAGTAGCCACAGGTGTATTGTATTCATTGCGGCAGCCGGCTGGTTGAAGAAGAATCAGTTTACTTTAAGTGCCATCTCAAGTCCAATCTCTTCTCTCAATCTCAATTTGCTTTTCAGCCAATGATTGTAAGATTTTGGATGTTATACTACTGCTATCTGGGCATGACAATAAACTAAAAACACTCATCAGCCAGTTAATCATTTGTATGATTATGTTGCTCTAATGTGATCATTGCACACAAAGACACATACTCTATCAAAGTATATTATGTATGCACACATACCTATAGCTTCTGCTGTAGCAGTTGCTACATAAGATCTTGTACATTATTTATGAAAGGTTTGTAATACTGTATGTATGTGCTGCATGTATTGATATACATATGGTAGGCAATGTTCACTTTGGCTAGTGAAACTGTTCATTTTGAATACCTTATCATATGCAGGGAATGTGAAAAAAAACCCAAAAACATCCTTTGAACATGATTGGACGATTAAAGTGATAAAGTGAACACAGCTTCACTAGACTGAACTCCCCCCAGTATGTTTTTTTTATTAAACTCCCTCTTCCTGTAATGAAGGCTTCTGTTTAACTCACATACTCACCCACCCAGCAGATCCAGTGTTGTCCAGCTGTAGTCTGCTTTTCAAGATTTGCAACCCAGGTCCCTCTCGGCCATCTTGGTCCCCCTCAGTGATTGTGAGTCTCCACCCATGGCTGTTGCATGTCCCTACTCCTGTGGGCTGCAGGAGATGGTACACATAATCCTAAAGGAGAATGACAGCAGGGCTGAAAACATGTAAAAAAGTTAACAAAGCAAAAACAAAAATTCCCCCAAAAAAGCCAAGGAGTATGGGGAACCTAAAGTTACCTAGGGGAGTGAAGGTCTGCTTTAACTATAGTATATTTGACATATACGTGAATTATACTGTGATTATAAGTTACATTATTATAAAAAAAATAGGCAATGATCAACAATTAAAAACATTACATTGTTCTGTTTAACCACTTCAGCTCCAGAAGATTTACCCCCCTTCATAACCAAGCCATTTTTTTTGTGATCTGGCACTTCTTTACTTTAACTGACAATTGCACAGTCGTGTGACGCTGTACCCAAATAACATTTATGTCCCTTTTTCCCACAAATAGAGCTTTGTTTTGTGGTATTTGATCATCTCTGCAGTTTTTATTTCTTGCGCTATAAATAAATAAAACCCAAAACATTGCTACTGTCAGAGGACAGCCCTGTGGTTTTTCTTTGGTAATGTCCAGAGCCGATGGACGGGTGTCAATCGCAGCACAGCTATTGGGGGCGTGCGGGCGTGCAGATCATGAACCTAGTACATGATCCGGCACAGAGCGGCTGCCTTGCCACAGTATATCTATGGTGTGACCGCCCATGGTCCATGGTAGAGCCCCTCCCCCCCACACACACACACCTAACAAGCCTGATTACATTAATGCAATCAATTTAGTAAAAGTAATAATGTTAGTAATACTTATCTGCCTCTTTCTTGCACTGTTTCTCCAGTCTCAGCACTCTGTCCCCACCATCTGTTGAAATCTTGTGGTGCCGTTTTATTTAAAAAAAGTAATCTGCGGATGGCTTCTTCTTTATTCTCTGCAAGCCCATCATTGATGGCTGTTCCTTGTGATGACTGTGCCTGTGCCTCATTCTGAAAAGCTGTTTTTTTAGCAGGTCAATGCAGTGTTGTACTACACTTATCTGGTAAAAAAAACAATCCCACAAGATCACTGGGGGTGGAGGAAGAGATCTCCCTGAAAGGTACTGGTGACGTAGCCTTCCCAGGGGGCACCTGTGAATCCAGAGCTATGTCACTAGTGCCTATGAAGACCAGGACGTAGATTAAATGTAGGTTTCCCAATAAAAGTTTTTATTTAAAAGGGTATTAAACCTAAAACAAGTGTTTATTGTATTGCAGCTTTACCAATCATTAGATGTGATAGCTGCATTTGTTTTCTTTTTTAGGCTTTTTTTTTTTCACTTAGTGATCTAGCCAGTAAGTCTTTTGTTTTCCAACAGAACAATCCTGTCCTGCAGATGTAGCAGTTAGAGGGTTTATATAAACAATTTAACACTGACAGTGGTGCCCTGTAATGAATGTAATGAATAAATGCTTTTATTTATTTAAGTAAAACCTTTATTTTGAAAGGAACAAAACTGATAGGCCCCTTTCACACGTGTGTTCCGTTCAGGTCCGCCTGTCCCGTTTTTCAGGCGGACCTGAACGGATGTGCTGCTGACATCCGCCGCTCTCCGATCCGATCCTGTCCGTGAAATCCAGACGGATGGAAACCCTATTTTCCATCGGTCTGTAGAATCGGATCGGATGAAAATGGACAGGCAGATCCGTTTTCATCCGATCTCCATAGAGGACAGCGGGGACTCTGTCTAAGCACAGTGAGCGGAGATGGATCTGTCATTCGCCTGCTCAGCGGGGATCAGCGGATCGATCCCTGCTGAGAAGAGCGGACTCAGCAAACGGATAAGCCCATGTGAAAGGGGTCTTACTCTAAGGCTCCATGCACACTGGATGTTAAAAAAATGTTCTAAAAACATCAGTCGCTTTGTAGTGAATTTTTCAGCTTTTATCAGCGCTTTTTTTTTTTTTATTTTAATGCTTTTGGGCATTAGCGTTTTTGAGCAATTTTGAGAGTTTATGAGCGTTTTTAAGCGTTTTTAAGCTTTCAGTGTTTTTTTTGTGGAACGACTCTTGAACACGATTTTAGGGCGTTCTGACAACAGGCCATCAACCTATCTGCTGATAAACTACAATAAACGTCCATGTGTGCATTTACAGAGGGGCATTTATGGGCTGTTAAAAAAAATTCCCAAACCCCAAAAAACGATAGTTTATCAGCTTCAGTGTGCATGGAGCCTAACTGTTTGAAAAATGTTAGCTGGAGTTTGGCTTCAATTTCTTATCTGCTAGTGCAGCTAACATTCCCCTCAGACTGACAGTGCTGCTGTCCAAAGGTGGCTCCTTTGCTCCTTCATCCAGAGTGCAGACACTCTAAGACAGGAAGTGTGGTAGTGGCTGAATCACCAGGTGAAAATAAAGGAAAAAAGGTCTAAAAAAGAAAATGAATGCAGCCATCACATCTAATGATTGGTAAGCTGTACTTTATTACATTTTTGGTTTTGGGTTTAATACCGCTTTTTATTTTGGTTGGAAGATGTGTGTGCAGAGGTGCATATTACACTATTTATAACTGTGTGTATGCATCCTTTTATCTATGTATGTATTATTATTATTTATATAGCGCCAACAGTTTGCGCAGCGCTTTACAACATACGTATATTTTGTGTGCAAAGTGCAAACATTTACAAATACCAATGCGCCTTGAGATGAATTTGCTTTGTAATTTCATATACTAGTGGCTGCAGTGATAAGAGGCTGTTTGATATGATTTCTGGTGTAGTTTTACAGACTGGCTTCCATTGCTGGATGCTGTCTTCTCCCATTAGAGGTTACCTCTGCATAGTCACAGATCTAGAAGCTTAAAGCTGTCACAAGCCTCCTTGCTTCATTGCCTTTGAATTATCTCAGTGCCCTCCCCGTGTTCTACATCCTCAGAAGATGAGCAGTGAGTAAGAGGACAAGGGCAGGGTCGTCCTCTGAAGGACTGGGGGATACCAGGTGAAGTGTTAATGGACCCCGAGCGTATCCACTCTCTTGATATATGGGGCCACATCCTAAAGCCGGCATTGCTTTTCAAAGATATATTATTTCATTTGAGCAGAGCCGTCCGAAAGTGGCTGCGCTGCTGTCCTGATAGATGATCCTGTGTCCACAATCTGTTATGGAGTGTGAGTTTTTCTCTGCTGCCCCTTCCTGCAACTCATAAAAATTGTGCTGAGCTCTCTAAGTTTCTGTCAGCTTCCCTTTAACCCTTTGGGTCACAGGTGCAGAGAACAATATGTGTACGCCAGACCACAGGCATATTAGCTGCAAGGCAGGCTCAACGCATTTGTAGGGTAACCTTTTACTAGGATGAAACTACGGTCTAAGAGCACAGGTGTGTAGAGACGTCCATCAGGAATAAAGAGGAACAAAGGGTCCTTCATGACCTCTGTAGAGCTAAATACGGCATTATTCTCCATGGTTCTACTTTATACATAGGCTTTTACTACCGTGTTTACTTCTAGAAAATAAAGTTGCTACCCATAGAGAACAGCAAGAGAGTTATGTCTGTTTATATGTGTTTTTTTACAGTACATTTTTATTAGATATTTTGCAAAGTTACATTCAGAAAGTACATAGTCTCCTAGATTGTAAGCTCTCTGATTCCTCCTATATTGAATTGTATTGTTACTGTACTGTCTGCCCTCATGTTGTAAAGCTCTGGCACTATATAAATCCTGTATAATAATAATAATAACAGCTGGAGGGCCACAGGTTGCCTACCCCTGGTCTAGGACAACATGATCCTATATATCAGGGATATGCAATTAGCGGACCTCCAGCTGTTGCAAAACAACAAGTCCCATCATGCCTCTGCCTCTGGGAGCTATGCTTGTGGCTGTCGGAGTCTTGCTATGCCTCATGGGACTTGTAGTTCTGCAACAGCTGGAGGTCCGCTAATTTCATATCCCTGCCATATATCATGACATTAGTAGAACAGGAATATGGCAGTCCTTCATAACGCTTCTTGTGAGATAAAAATAAGATCATTATAAATATGCATTTCCACCTGTTCATCAAGAACATCAATACTGTGGTAACCACTAACCAGTGTTTCCTATTGTTCAAGAGGTCTGCCCCACAAGTATGAAAAAAAAACCAAACAAAAAAAGAAAAAATGATAAAGAAGAAGAAAATAATTCACACTCATAGTTATCTATCTGTCAGTCTGTTTGGGGAGCTCTCTCCCAACCAAAGAAGTTCCATCCAAACCGCCATTTAAAAAAAATAAAGGCTTTTTTTCAGTATGCTGAAAGTATATCTACTTGGACTGCTCTTAATATCTAGGCAGACCCCCCCCCCCCCCCACTTACAAATTGAGAGCATTAAATACATTTATGGATACCAACAAGAATACACTTTTTTCTGTATTAGATTGCCTTAGTCCCCCAGGTGCTTCCTGCCTGAACTCTTCATCTTGCACTGTCATATTTAAAGATAGCGTAATTGGTGGCCAGCTTCCTCTTCTTTGTCAATGATATTAGCGCCTGATATCACACATGAATCATATGAGATCTGGCACAGCTGGTTATGGTTTAATAAAGAGCCATGCCATATCTCGCACAGCGCAAGCTCCAGATCAAACGACAGCTTTCTGGAAGGCACTGGTGATGTAACCTTCCCAGGTGGCAGCTGTGAGGCCCTGGCTAAGTCACCAGCCCCTATTTAAAACCAGGATCTGGCACAGCTGGTTATGGTTTAATAAAGAGCCATGCCATATGTCGCACAGTGGAAGCGCCAGATCAGGCGAGAACTCCCTGGAAGGCACTGATGACGTAGCCTTCCCAGGGGGCAACTGTGAGGTCCTGGATAAGTCACCAGTGCCTATTGAAAACCAGGAAGTAAAAAAATATAAACAAAATATTTGATTTTACAAATGAATTTAGGGATGTGCATGGAGAGCAACATGCAATGTGGCTTTTTGTTTTTGGGAATAAAGGTCTGCTATAGGCTATGATCACAGGAGGGTTGAGTGCTGTCTAGCATTTTGCCTTGTGTAAACAAAGGATAGCCTCACTACACACTAAAGCTACAGTATTACGTTTTTTCTGTTCAGTCAGCATTGAGGTGAATGCAAGAATTACCCCTGCCGGGGCATTGTATAACAGTTGCACCCACTGCTATCAGAATGTACTGATCACTGGCTGCAGCTGATTGGATGAAGCTGTTGATTGAGAAAAACATTCTAACATGTTTTTTTGATCAATTTCTGTCAACCAGGGATGACCACACACTAAATAAAATTCAGCCTGTTCAGCAGGGACTGGACAGATCACTTTTTGGCCAGCTGTAGTGATCTTCCAGGCAGAGGGAGGAAGAGCACCTTGGGAAATCAGATGAGTTCATTTACTAAAGCAGGGGTCTCCAAACTTTCTAAACAAAGGGCCAGTTTACTGTCCTTCAAAATTTAGGGGGCCATACTGTGGCCACTGGGAGTAGAAATTGTCCTGGCATCAGTGGAAGTTAACAGTGCATCTTTGGGCTCAGTGGGAGGAATACTGACCATCATTGGTATAAGTGGGAGAAATAGAGGAATAGTGTCCCATCATTGGTATCAGTGGAAGGATATTGCCCCATCATTGGTATCAGTGGGATAAATAATGCCCCACCATTGGTATCAGTGGGAGAAATAGTAAGCTATCATTGGTATTAGTGGGAGGAATAGTGTCTCATCATTGGTATCAGTGGGAAGAATAGCGCCCTATCATTGGTATCAGTGGGAGGAATAGTGTCCCATCATTGGTGTCCGTGGGAGGAATAGTGCCCTATCAATGGTATCAGTGGGAGGAATAGTGTCTCATTATTGGTATCAGTAGGAGGAATAGTGCCCTATCATTGGTATCAGTGGGAGGAATAGTGTCTCATCATTGGTGTCCGTGGGAGGAATAGTGCCCTATCAATGGTATCAGTGGGAGGAATAGTGTCTCATCATTGGTATCAGTAGGAGGAATAGTGCCCTATCATTGGTATCAGTGGGAGGAATAGTGTCTCATCATTGGTGTCCGTGAAAGGAATAGTGCCCATCATTGGTGTCAGTGGGAGGAATAGTGTCCCATCATTGGTATCAGTGGGAGGAATAGTGCCCCATCATTGGTGTCAGTGGGAGGAATAGTGTCCCATCATTGGTATCAGTGGGAGGAATAGTGCCCCATCATTGGTATCAGTGGGAGGAATGGTGTCCCATCATTGGTATCAGTAGGAGGAATAGTGCCCCATCATTGGAGTCAGTGGGAGAAATAGTGCCCCATCATTGATATCAGAAATGAGTAATAGTGCCCCATTATTAGTATCAGTGGGAGGAATAGTATTATTCCCATCATTGGTTTCAGTAGGAGAAATTGTGCCCCATCATTGGTGTCAGTTTGAGGAATAATGCCAGAATGTTGTCAATTGCACAATCTGCACAGCAAAGTTACTTTAATGTCAGATAGCTCAGTTTCAATTAAAAAAATGCATATGTTGTTGCTAAGAATGCCAGTTCTTTCACATAATGTAAGTAATATATTTATTCTAACCACTAGCTTGGAATTCTAGGGTATGCATTTTTGGTTGGGTCATTCCCTTAAACCTTTTTGGGATAGGCGGTCCTACTGAGATCTGTTCTACTAACAGTATAGCTCCTTGGGCTCATTTACACTAGGGTGTTAGCCAGGCACGAGTGTTTGACAGGCAGAGAGGAGGCATTATGTCAGGGCAGTTGCAATGCAGCTCCATTCCCTTAGTCACGTTTGGTGTCCAGTACTGCCCGCTGAATATGACAGGGAGTTTAATTCTTGCTGTGGCCATGGCATGTGTATGCCCCGGCTTACACATTCACCTTTTTTTCCCTCAAGTACAGATTTTTTATGTACCAATATACCATTAATGTACCACCGTTGCAGAAAAGAAAAAGCTATCCCTATGTTCTGGAGCAGGCATCACCTCAGCCTCTGATTTCATCTATAGAAAACTCCGTCATGTAAATGCAATCAAGCCCTTGGAGTCATTAGGCTACACAAGTTCCACCACTATGTCATAGTAGGGGGTACCTTCTAGTGATAATAATATTCATTGTGTAAAATCTTGTAATAGTATATTCATTTAAAGGCAGCATCATAAGGGCTTGTGTCAATGCACTTTGTTCACATCAGGCAGTTTTTGCATTCCCATACATGTCTATAGAGAAACAAAAAGCCGCTTGAAGCAGGTTGAATACAGCTTACAAGAAGGTCAACTGGAGATTAAGTGCTGGTTCACACTAGTGCAATTTCTGATGTGACCACAAATCACATCATATGCAATGGTGCCCATTCTCATCAGTGCGACTCAACAGTGCGATTTTGGCAAAGGTTCCTCAACAACTTTGGTGTGATTTACAGTGTGACTTGGCCCTATAGAATATGCAAAAAGGCAGCCATGCTGTATCAAAGTCACATTACATAATCACACTGAAAATCACTGCAAAATTGCATCGCAGTTGTGTGAGCCGAGTCTATATATACCTGTTATTAAATCCTTAAAGTGGAGTTCCACCCTAATCTTCATCCACGGCTGCAATTGTTGCCGATCGCACCACCATTCATTTTTGGATAGTTACATTTATTTATTTATTTTCTTATTGTAAACGCTTCACTTCCGCCCATCCTTGCCATTGCGAGGTACATCATTACCCTTTTCCCATTGGCTCCTGGGATAGCAGTGTCATCAATCCCAGGATTCAGTGGGCATCCGCCCGCTGCTATTGTTGCGTTATTTCAAAACCGGAAATGACGCAATGCTAGGCAGAGGTAGGCACCATTTTTGAATGGGGAACTCAGTCTTTTGTTTGTATTGGTACTCGGCAACCTACTATACACATAGTGGCCGTGATTCATTCTCCTTGCATATGCACGATATTGGGAGGTGCATGCTGGGTAGCCAGCTATACCTAATCCCAGAAGAGACTCCCAGCAGGCTTCAGATGCCCACAATCAGGATGGCTGCTTGCTGGATCTGGAGTGTAAAGTGAGTCCTAATATCTGTATAAATACAAGTAACTTTGTCATATGCAGCACATGCCGATTTTTAAAGCATAAGTGGCAACTAACACAGGATTATTTAAAAAAAAAAAAAGGCTGGAACTCCGCTTTATTGACATCAGATGCATCCAATTAATGCCATCAGTCAAGTCCAAAACTAATTTTAGGGCCACTGGTGCTCCTCGGAGGTCACCCAGATGGACACCAAGCAAAATAATGCATAAATAATAATTTTATTGTTCATAGTGTAATTTCTGACAAGTTGCTTTTACAATATAACTGTATTACTAACAAAGACAAATGCAGCTTTAACGTTTCAGGGAAAAAAATTGCTGAATACCCTTGACGTGATAAAAGAAGTCGTATATTGCCAATAAGTATAAGAGAGCGCTGGTGGACGTCTGCCAGGCTGCTGCCCCCTCCCATCCCCTTGTTACTTATGTAAAAGCAGTTTGTTCTGGCACTGGAAACTTGGCAGTGATTTGGGACCTGTAAGCTCCCAGTAAAAAGGCTCCGGTGCCAGGTAAAATAAGTATGCAGCGGAAAAGTGGTTAAGGGTTAAGTATTACAACCCTTTTTAAAGGTTGATTTAAAATGAATTTATAATAAAATGTATAGTTTTTTTGTTTTGGAAAGCATAGGGAAGGGGTAGAACGTCTTTCAAGTTTTTACCCTCATTTTACCCTCGTGATTTGTTCTTTCGTTATTTTTATTGAGACAGCAATTTACAGAACATCTAGTGACAGCTCTCTTAAGCCTCGTACACACGGTACGACGGTCGTATGACCGGACGTCTAAAATCGTATGTTGGCTGTTGTGTCTAGCATACTGTTGTGCACTAAGCGATCGTACGACCAAACCTAATGTGGTTACGTGCTACGAGCGTATAAAGAGGAAGTTCAGGTGAATGTGATTTGTGAATTAGGAACGTAGGTTTACACGAACGGACACTTCCAGGAGTTCCTGACTTCTGAGCATGAGCACTGCAACTACAACAAGTATGAGTAGGCTTATCTGCACTGCTAAACCGGACCTCTGTTCCCCTGAACTCTGGTGGTCTCAGGTGCAGTGATGTCAAAACGACCAATGCAGGGACCACTTCCCAAACACAAGGGAGCTCTGTTCATCGAGGGGAGTGGAGGATTAGGTAGGTAAAGTGCTTTTCTGTCCCCTAGACATCAATGAGTAGGTAACACAGCCCAACTGCAAGGGAGGGTTTTTAGGTTTCCTGGTTTTGGAATTTAATATGAGAAATAAATGAGATAACAAGGAGTATTAGAATATTGCTGTCCTAGGATTTGTGTTACATCTGGTGTGCTTATTTCAAAAACTCAGATTATAATTGAGGCTAGAAATGTGACCCGTGAGCTTAGAATTTTTTTCTACTTTTACTGCACAATCAAGCAATAGCATCTCTCGTAAACCTAAAATATACGGCCGGTTCCACTGGCATTTATTCTTCTTTTAACTTTCAATAAAGTTGATAGTGTAATCCCCATGGCTGCATGCTACATATTAACCTGGCTGGTGCAGAACTCAATAGAAAATCACCTAAATAATATTATGGCACATGATCCGGCCTGCATATAACAACACTTTACATCTCCTTTTGTAGCAGCGTGACAGTAAGATGTCTCAGGTTTGCTTTGTTAGTCGATGGCATTTGCTCTGCAGAATTAGGTTACTAGTGTGTCATTATTAGGATTCTTTCCTAGATGTGTGTCTAACTTTATAGATACAAAGTCCAACAGATACTTTCTGCATTAACACTTTGAATCCCACAAGAGCTCTAACAACTACAGATCAGTTTCTGTTTCC
Source organism: Glandirana rugosa (assembly GCA_018402905.1). Lineage (NCBI taxonomy): Eukaryota > Metazoa > Chordata > Amphibia > Anura > Ranidae > Glandirana > Glandirana rugosa. The sequence goes on from BLSH010441650.1 coordinate 362,345, forward strand.
TGCTAGATGACAATTAGGCCAATCACTTATTTTCTATTATATAAATATTGTGAAATATTATATCTTATTGCAGTATAACCGATTTGAGTTTTTAATGTAATGTTTTATCAAAAGCAAATTTTATAAGTTTCAAACATTTGCCATGCCGTCCTTTTTATATACAGATTTCTAGGATCGTTCGCTATTATGTATCTGTATGTTAGGTAGAGCAATCAACACTCTTGCTGTACAACTGTTGCAAGAAACAGATTTATTTCCAGTTAATTTTTCATGCACGGATAGTTAAAGAGCGCCAATAGCGCAATGGTTCATCCACTCCCATCTGAAACAGTAACAATTTATTCCATTTAAAAAAAGATATAACAACATAATAAGAAAATTATGACCAAACTGAACAAGGAAGGAATGCATGTTTTCCTGAATGATTCCTACTTAAAAAGATCTCTTGGGATCTGTGGAATTATATATTCCAATCTCAAACTTAGAAAAATGTTACCTGGAAAAAGAGGCGAAGCAGGATCCTTCCCTGGAAGGGTCACTCAAACATTAGATGTAATAACCAGTAAGAAAGCTATTTGTAAAGCTGAGCGTCATTCATATGAAAAAGTTAAAACATATATAAACTTCAACAATACATTTCTCCTTTTTTGTCTGTTAAATACAGTTGTGCTCATAAGTTTACATCCCCTGGCAGAATTTATGATTTCTTGGTCATTATTCAGAGAATATGAATGATAACACAAAAATGTTTCTTTCACTCATGGTTAGTGTTTGTCAGAAGTCATTTATTATCAATCAACTGGGTTTACTCTTTTTAAATCATAATGACAACAGAAACTACTCCAATGACCTTGACCAAAACTTTACATACCCAATTCTTAATATCGTGTATTGTCCCCTTTAACATAAATGACAGCTTGAAGTATTTTGTGGTACTTGTGGATGAGGCTCTTTATCATGAACTGCACGTTTGAGATCTCCCCAGAGTGGCTCAATGATATTGAGGTCAGGAGACTGAGACGGCCACTCCAGAACCTTCACTTTATTCTGCTGTAGCCAATGACAGGTCCACTTGGCCTTGTGTTTTGGATCATTGTCATGTTGGAATGCCCAAGTACGTCCCATGTGCAACTTCCTGGCTGATGAATGCAAATGTTCCTCCAGTATTTTTTGATAACATACTGCATTCATCTTGCCATCAATTTTGACCAAATGTCCTGTGCCTTTGTAGCTCACACATCCCCAAAACATCAGCGATCCACCTCTGTGTTTCACAGGCCTTGTTGACTCCTCTCTAAATGTAAAGTTTATGGTTGTGGCCAAAAAGCTCAATTTTGGTCTCATCACTCCAAATGACTTTGTGCCAGAAGGTTTGAGGCTTGCCTCTGTGCTGTTTGGCGTATTGTAAGCGGGATACTTTGTGGAATTTGCGTAGTAATGTCTTTCTTCTGTCGACTCGACCATGCGGCCCATCTTTCTTCAAGTGTCTCCATATTGTGCATCTTGAAACAGCCACACCACATATTTTCAGAGAGTCCTGAAATTATTTGTAGGTTTTTCTTTGCATCCCGAACAACTTTCCAGGCAGTTGTGGCTGAAATCTAAGTTGGTCTACCTGACCGTGGTTTGGATTCAACAGAACCCCTCATTTTCCACTTCATAATTAAAGTTTGAACACTGCTGATGCAGATTCTCAATTCCTTGGATATCTTTTTATATCCCTTTCCTGTTTTATACAGTTCAGCTACCCTTTCCCGCAGATCCTTTGACAATTCTTTTGCTTTCCCCCGACTCAGAATCCAGAAATGTCAGTGCAGCACTGGTTGAAAGATGCAAGGGTCTGTCAGAAGTCCAGAAACTAATTGACCTTTTATACACACATACTAATTACAAGGAAACAGATCACAGGTGAGGATGGTTACTTTTAATAGCCATTCAAACCCCTTTTTTCTCAACTTGTGTGCATGTTATCAGGCCAGATATGTAAACGTTTGATCAGGGTCAAAAGGGGGTGGTTTCTGGTGTCATTATGATTTAAAAAAAGAGTAAACACAGTTGATTGATAATAAATGGCATCAGCCAAACACTAACCATGGGTGAAAGAAAAGTTTTTGTGTTATCATTTATATTCTCTGAATAATGGCCAAGAAATCATAAATTGTGCCAGGGTGTGTAAACTTATGAGCACAACTGTATACAAATGAAAGCATTTTATTATATGTCTTCAGAAGGTTCAAAACAAAAAAAAAATGTAAAAAAAACAGCCAGGAATCTTGTGAGCCTCTGGAAAGTTATCAGTTAGCTTAGTTTCCTACTATCTCCGTGGAATATAAACAACTGCCCCTGGTCTGGAGAAGAGAGGGAGGGGTTATGTAGCCCTAACACACTACCTGTCTTAGGCTCCATTTACACAGGAAGCTAAGTTAACCTCCCCTGAATGATTTTTTTTTGACAGGTAGAAGCCAGCGTCTAAAAATGGCCGTTTTGCCGCGTTTTGCATGCTTCCTTTCATAGATTGGAAGATTACAGTGGCAGGAGTAGGGAGTAGAACTACCACTAACAGCAGAGGAATCAACACAAGGGACAAATCCTTCTGACAGTCAGTTATATCCGTTGTGCTGATTGTTCTATTTTTATGTTCTATTTTAGTTCTTTTTTAGATATTTGCTGCACTTTTTTTTAACATGGTTCTATAGGTAGAAGATTTTTTTTTACCTTAATGCATTCTCTGCGTTAATGTAAACAACCTTCTGTGTGCAGCCCTGCCCTTCTTATACTTACTTGATCCCAGTCTCAGTCCAGCGCAGTGCCTGAGAGCAGTGGATCTCTCGGCTCTCTCTCCCCTACTAGAGATCAATGCAGCAGGGGGAGCCACTGAGTCCTTCTGCTGTCAATCACAGTCAGTTAAAAGGGGACAGGGCCTAGCCATGCTCTATGTGTCTATGGACACGCAGAGTGGGGCTTGGGAGCAAGCCTGTGTGAGTGCCCTCATAGCAAGCGGCTTACTACAGGGGCACTCAGAAGGAGCCAGGGCCAGGAGCACCAGCGGGGGATCCCAGAAGAGGAGGATCAGGGCTTTTCTGTGCAAAACTACTGCACAGAGCAGGTATGACAAAAAAAATATTTTGGAATCACTTTAATACATATCCTAAAAGTATTTTCTACCCATTCTAAGACCCACAGGCCATATTGGCTTGTTTAGGAGCAGTGTGCGCGCACACGCATATATATATATATATACACATTAGCACAGTTATTTACATTAAATTGCTTAGGTCCAAATCCATAACTAGGGAAGACTACTTTTCATTTAATAAATGATGCGTGATTTAAAACTGTAATTAGAGTTTAAGTCAAGCCCAAACTATAATAGAATGTATAAACGCTGGAACCTTTTGTCCTCACAGCACACATAGCATGCTTGTGATGTGCCTAAAGAGCACGTAAACCTGGTTGGTTAGACAAAAGACTATTTTAAATCACCAAAACGAAGGGGTCATATATCAACATAGTGCAGCTGTCACTTCATAGAAATTTCACTATGACAGATGCATTCTTTACCTTAACTGGCTCCCTATACTAGAAGACCAAATGATTTCATAAAGGAAAATGGATATATTCACTAGGATTTTTATTTATTCTCAGATACTTTTGATAATGTGATAAGTTACAAAACTTCTAATAAAAAATAAAAGGTATAAATGCACCCTTAATAGAATCATTTTTTTAAAAAAATGAGCTTGGAAATGATGTGCAAGCAGATAAAAGAGGATCAAGTTCTAGGTAGCAATAACTGCCTACATAGGGTACAAGTCAGAACTAGAATGTTGATTTTAGGGATGACATCAGTGGTTGGTAAGGACGCAGTGGGTGCTTCTTAAAGTGCTACAACAGTAAAACCGGTCTGTATATGCAGTAAAGCATGGTTGTTATACTCACTGCGGAACCTAAGGGGTTAATCCTCTGCACTGTGTAAAATAGCTGCTTGATCCTATATGCAGTTTCTCCCCTTCATGCATTGTCCCCAAAACATGTCCAGATAAGACAGTGTTACTGGAGTCAGGCTGCACATGCTCAGTTTGGTGTGTATTGCTAGAGTTTTTTTTTACTTGGGAGAGTGCATGTGATCAGCACAGGGCCAATCAGCACCATCTAGGCAAAAGGTCAGGGGTCCTGCATCCTGACAGGACAGCCAGTGCAGTATGAAAACTCCTCCTACAAGCTTTAACCAGGCACTTATAGAAGTCACAAGACTGCTATATACTGCAGATGAGAAATGGTATTAAGCAGTTTATATTTACTAAAATAATTGCATTTCCATGTTCTGTGTACTGTGGGAGACCAGATATAGTGAATGCAGGGTCCTGAGTTTAGTAACATTTTAAGCAACCATTGGCAGCCGAGAGCTGTCACTTTAGTAACAAATGGTCTTAAATCCCTGTTGGCCTAAGATGGTACCACATCCCGATATAGGTTGAGATACATAAAAAAAAAACTCCATATACTGTAATCTTTGGTATTTGACAACTGCCAATATTTTTGAAATACATCAAATGAGAGACCCCCATTGTCACATTAGTCCATGCCAAATGCCCTAAAGGTTTGGTGTTCAGAAGAATGTCTGAACAGGCAGTGTTCACTCCAAACGTTCCAACTGAGTTCATTCCTAGTTGCTATATCATGTATATACAATATATTTGGTGAATAAATGTCAGTTTATTTGCATGTATTCTTTTTGTGATAATACGCATTACAGTCTGATTTTACAATCTACAACAAAAATGCAATGCTGGAACCCACCTGATTGGATACAAATTGAAAGTATTGTTAATGTAGGCCCTATATACTATATATATATAAATATATAATTTTACTAGATCCAATAAAGGTTGTACAGAGATTGTACAACCACATTGTAATGTGCATGGCCTGTAATAATACTATTAAGGTCAGCCATACACGGTTCAATCAATCAATCAACTTGGGTACAACCAGCCTGCCAGGATTCTTATGCAATTATTGCTAGCGGCAATGACCTGGCAGGAGGGATTCCCGCATCGACACTATGTTAATGGGCGAACAAGCAAATTTCTTTCTTGCATCCCATGGTTGTAGGAAAGAAATTGACGCTGTGTATAGCCAGCCTAAGTTCAGGAGGCATTCACTTTGCAAAGTTAACTAATCCAGTTGAAATAATGCATGTTCTATGAGTCTGATCCTATCTTAGTAGCTATAGGCCTGGTTCACACCAGGGACGTGCGGTAAGGTCAGTGGCTGGTGAGGCACTGGCTAGTATCAGAGCCAGACACACATACAAATAGATTATATATATAGCATCTTCATTAGGTCTCATAGTTCACTAATTTAACCACTTGCTTACTGGGCACTTAAACCCCCTTCCTGCCCAGACCAATTTTCAGCTTTCAGCGCTGTTGCACTTTGAATGACAATTGCGTGGTCATGCAACACTGTACCCAAATGAAATTTTTCTCCTTCATTGATGTGCGCTGATGAGGCTGCACTGATGGGCACTGATAGGCTGCACTGATGGGCACTGACAGGCTACACTGATGGGCACTGATGAGGTGGCACTGATGGGTAGTGAGAGGTGGCACTGATGGGTGGAAGTAATGGGTGGCACTGAAGGGCACTGATAGGTGGCACTGATGGGCACTGGTAGGCACTGGTAGGTGACACTGATAGGCAGCACTGATGATGAGGCACTGATGGGCATTGATTGGCAGCATTAGTGGGAATTGATAGGTGGCACTGTTGGGCAAAGGTAGGTGGCACTTTGGGCACTGGTAGGTAGCACTGTGGGCACTGGTAGGTGACACTGGTGGATACTGATAGGTGGCACTGGCAGAGGGCACTGGTGGGCACACATGAGGCAGCTACAGCTCTCTGTGTGAGGGACCAATGTCCGTCTGACAGAAGTCAATGATCAGCTTTTTTTCACGTGAGCGGGGAAAAAAAAGATTACGATCTTCTTTGTACATTGTGTCATCTGCTGTCATTGGCTGACAGCTGATCACATGGTAAGGGACCAGGTTCAGCCCCTTACTTCAATCTGTGATCAGCCAAATCTCATAGACTCTGATCGCAGAGAGCACGGTGCGCGGCCCCGCAGATATGCGCAAACAGTGCATGCTCGGGAGGATGTCCATGGATGCCCTCCTGGCAATTCAGGCCCATGCTGTAGCCATCTTTCGGCTGTAGCACGGATGAGAAGGGGTTAACCAGCATAAGAACTTGTTTTAGCATATGAAAATTGCATTCAAACCACACATGTGAGGTATCGCCGCGAACGTTAGAGCGATAATTCTAGCACTAGACCTCCTCTGTAGCTCTAAACTTATAACCTGTAAACATTTTTAAACTGTTGCCAATAGAGATTTTTAAGTACTGAAGTTTGGCGCCATTCCACAAGTGTGTGTAATTTTAAAGCATGACATGTTAGGTATCTATTTACTTGTCGTAACATCATTTTTCACATTATACAGAACAATTTGGCTAACTTTAGAGTTTTTTTTATTTATTCATGAAACTGTTTTTTTCCAAAAAAAATGCACTTCAAAAATTACTGCACAAATACCATGTGACATAAAAAGTTGCAACGGCCACCATTTTATTCCCTAGGGTGTCTGCTAAAATATATATAATGTTTGGGGGTTCTGAGTAATTTCCAAGCAAAAAAATGATGATTTTTACTTGTAGGAGAGAAGTGTCAGAATTAGCTTGGGTGGCAAGGGGTTAATTACCATAAGTAAGTAATATACAAATGATTAGATATCGTTTTTAAGGTAATTGCACAATAAATAGATAAATAATAATTATTATGTTATAACATATAGCATAATAATTTATTATTTAGCTTTATTAAAAAACTTTTCAGCAGCAACAGTTTTTCCCTCTTAACTGTGTGAGAAAAACATGGGATCGTGGGTAACTCATACACATAAACCCATGTTTTTTTCCTTGTAGTTAAGAGGGCTGGGCTGGGAGGGAGCATTTTGCCCTCTTCTATGACACTGCAGTAAGAGGAGAGCCTCCACTGCAGCATTTTTATTGGACAGCTTGGACCAATGGTGCTTTACCATTGATCCAAGGTTCCATGCTGTCCATTGAGCTCAGTGCCTCTGACAAGAAGTCAGAGGCACTGTGAGCTCATCCTCTCAGTCTGCTGCAAACAGTGTGTGGCAGCTTGTATTTTTAACTGACCTCACTGTATGTAGCTTCTGACAGGCTGCACATGGAGCCTGGTATCTCTCCGGAACCATAGTGATAGGTCACCAAGCTACGACCCTTGAAGCTCAATCGTTTTATTTATTTTATTTTTTATATTTATTTATTTTTTTATGTTCATCACAGGTGAGGCTCTGCTTCACCCGCCTCACCTGACTGCACGTCCCTGGTTCACACTACTGCAATTTCAGATGTGACTTGGGTCGCACATTACATAAGAACATGACAATGGAAATCACATTCTTACAATGGTGCCTTTTCAGATCAATGCAACTCAACTGCAGTGCATCTTTGGGGGAAGTGTATCTAAATCCAAAAACAGTTCATGAATATATTGCAGCTTATCAGGCCTCAGATGTGGTGACTACATTATTGTTACATGTGATGGCTGCATTGGAATGTTAAATAAAGATAAATATAACACAGAGCTCCCTCTAGTGTTCAATTTACAAATCTCTATAGTTAATATAACAACAAAAATATGGAAGCGCAACAATGTAAAAATGCCTCAAAATTTATGGAAAATGCTGCAGGAACAGCTCAAAATATGCGTTAATCGATAAAACACTATACATTATTTTTAAGTTATATATAAAATAAGTTATATAAAGTAATATGAAGTTATATAAACCCTTATTGCCCATTTAAATCTGTCCAGTCTTGTGTGTTGCTTTAATGCATGGACATTAACGTAAATGGCGTTAAGGCAGCTTATTTGTTTTGAATGGGCTACCAACACACAGGAACAAACCAGATAACCAACATGCAGTGTTTTGCCCGACACAGTGCACCAGAACACATGGTAAAGCATCACTTCTGTATTTCCCTAGTGTATTATTGTGTGCTTTGCTGTAGCGCACATCTTAATGCCGCGCACCGCATTGCCAATGTGTGTTTTTTGTACTTGTATGGTATTTTTTACTGGGAAGTTGAGGTTCTCAACTCATGCATTGTAATCCTTGAGCTGCACGCGTGTTCTGAGCTCTGCATGTTTCATCCTCTCGGTTTAGTAAGTGTCATACCATTTAATATGTCACTTCCCATAGCAGTTATGTCACTTGTGTATTTACAGACAGTGCACACAGAGAATATAATGGTTTCTTATAAAATGACTATGTAACATTGCAGTCCCCAGTGTCAGCAGTATCTCCATGCGTTTGTGCATTATTTGTGAATTTATGCATATGGTTGGTATTTTATGTGTGTATTCATGAACAGTTTATTTTCTTAAAGAAGAAGATCTAAGCCTAATGCCAAAAATGGAATATGTTGCAAATTACCAGTCCCAAAATGTGGTAGCTACTTTTGTTTTCTTTTTTCAGGCTCAGTACATTTTCTGCAAGCTCTGAAATTGCCTGTTGATCTTGCTAAAATTCCAGAGTCCTTGTAGCATCATGTGCAATAAACTGATATTGCATAAGTAATCTGCTTTCCTTGCTACTTTCTATAAACTAAAGAACACCTCCTCCCTATGTAATGGAGATGATGTGAGAGGGGGTGTTTGTAGTCCAAACTAGGGTGACAATGCTGTTCCTCGAAAATACACTACAGCTAATAAGCAGCAACACACTTCCTGTCCTAGGGTGACAATGCTGCTCCTCCAAAGATACACCACAGCTAGTAAGCATTGTCGCCCTAGGACAGGAAGTGTGTTACTGGCAGAATTGCTTATATATTTATTACAGGTACTTATATAGCACTGTCAATTTACTCAGCACTTTACACCTATATTGTATATTCACATCAGTCCCTGCCCTCAAGGAGCTTACAATCTAAGGTCCTTAACTCACATTCATACATACTGTATATATGCTGCGGCCAATTTAAGCAATTACCCTACCAGCATGTCTTTGGAGTGAGGGAGGAAACCGGAGTACCCAGAGAAAACCCACGCATGTACAGGGAGAACATGCAAACTCAAGACAGGTAGTGTCATGGTTGGGATTCGAGCTGGCAACACTAGTGCTGCTAGGTGGATGTGCTAACCACATAGATTGCTTAGATTGCTAAGTGAAAAAAAAGGAAAAACAGCCTTAAATGGTTGGTTCTCCTTTTCAAAAAAACAAGGAAAACTGAACTAACTCACAAACCCTCCCCACACCCCCTGTTCCCTACTATACTTACCTCCTGAGATGGTTATCTTTCACTGCCCATGCTAGCTGATGTAGCGGCCTGGGTATTGGAAGGATCCACTCTTACAACCCTTCTTTTTTCTGGGACACCAGGATAGCTCAGAGCAATTCTCATTGGTTAGTGTGGTCATGTGCCGACACTGACCATTGGCTGCTCACCACTGTGAGCATTTAATGCTACACAGCCTCTGGACTGTGTATTGTATTTTCCAGGTACCTGGACCTCTAGACCAGTGTTTCTCAACATTTTTTCATCCAATGCACCATTTAAAATTATAGACAATCTCTAGACACCCTTTAAAATTATGGACAGCCTTGAGGCACCCCATTCTAAAATGTAAAAATCCATTCTAATAGCTTCACGCAATGCAGCAACATCCACACGTAGGACACCCAACATTAGAGGGGATTTATTCTTCCAAAGCAAATACACCCTTGCACACTGGTACTGACTAGTATACCAGTGTTTCTTTCCTCCCTCAATTTCTCTCCATCATTTAGCTAATCTCACCCCAGTGCAGAGGGAGAGGGGCACAGGAGGGTCAAACAAGGATGGCGTGGAGGCAACAGACATCCTGCTTATTAACTGATGACAATATTGGTTGTTAAGATGCCAGTGTCTAGAAAGTCGTAATGGTGCATAACGAAAACCTGTGGCTTTGTGTAACTGAAAGGCAGGCTTCATCCTCCTGCTGGCTTGTGTCCAATTTTTAATAAATTTTTAGGCATTTTGCCAAGGCACCCCTGAAGAAACCTCATGGCACCCCAGGGTGCCATGGCACCCTGGTTGTAATAGGCTGCTCAAGACCAGCTGGTCTCAGCAGCAAAAGAATCAGCGAAGGAGATAAGTGCAGCAGGGTCCCGGGGTGATGGGAGGGTGTAGCGAGTTAGCTCACCTTTTTGTTTTTTGTAAAAAAAAGTGAACTAACGCTTTAAAAAAGGAAACTAATAACAGACATCACATTCAAGGGCTTATAAACTGCAATATATCACATTTTTGTTTTGAGTTTAGACACATTTTAAGTATTAGCAGGTATGCAGTCCTGGAACATTTTTGTGGGCTAAGTAATGTTCTTGCGAGTGTCAAAATGATGAATAAATGATTGGATTGTAGAATGAGCATACAGCAACACGTGCAAATTTCAGCGATAGAAAATCACCCACACTTGTCTATTACCCAATAATGTTGCTAACACAGTAACACTAAGCCAATGGGAACTGTTACACAGTAGCAAAGGAATGTGATTAATCACACAGAGGTGGGCAATACTGGGACATGTACCGTGCCATTGATGTATCTTCTGGCATCCTGAGCAATAGGTGTAATTATCAGCGGAGAGGCTAAGATTTGGTTTGCAGATGAGCAGATTTGCAGCTTACTTAATAACTTCCAACAAAGATCAATGGTCATGTGCAAAGTGCAGTTTACTCACACGTGTGTTTATGATATTATCCTCTCGAGTGCTATCTATTCCTGACAAGTGTGTAAAGAACCTATGTATTGGTGGCCCATGACCAGTGCTTTCCTCCTCAATCCTGAGTTAATATTAATCAGTCATTCTCGCTGCTGCGGCTCTGTGTAATTAGCTCTGTAAAAACACTCATTAGTGTCTCCTTGCCTGCTTTTAATAAGAACCCTTAATTAAATTCTGTCTAGGCAGGGGTCACGTCAGTGTCACTGGGTGGCAGTAAGGGACTTCACCAACTCTTCATTCGCTGTGTGCCAATATATCTAAGATTTTGTTGCTTAATAAAAACCCATGCATGAAATAAATTTAACCAAGCAGTATTGTAGGTGGCAGATGTTAGTCAAATTATTTGCCGCACAAGAGTTTGCTATTTTATCAGTAATGCTGTAGTTTTTTGTAATAAGCCAGTATTATTATTATTTGTTATTGATTACTAATGAAAAGCCGTAAAAAGCAAGAAAATGTTTAATTAACTCCTAACTACTGTATATAGGAATATGCCAATTAAAGAAATGTTGATATTATTAGATTGTAAGCTCTTCTGAGCAGGGCTCTCTTAATCCTTTTCTATTCTATTGTATTGTACCTGAATTGTCCCCCTTTTATATTTTAAAGCTGCGTAAACTGTTGGCGCTATATAAATCCTGTATAATAATAATAATAATATTATTATTAACCACCTCGTGCCGCCGACATAGCCGAATGACGGCTACAGCGTGGCGCTAAAATGCCGGGAGGACGTCTATAGGCGTCCTCCCATTTGGCTCGTGCTGGGCGCGCTCATGCTGGGCACGATGTTCCGCCGGAGACCCGCACTCTCCTTCCAGAGAGCCGGAATGGGGAACCGCCGATGTAAACATGGCGGTTCCCCGTTCTGTGAGGGGCGGCATGACAGATCTACTGATCCCTGTCACTGGGATCAGTTAGATCTGTCATGCCCCTGCCAAGCCCGCCCCCCCACAGTTAGAACACACCCAGGGAACATAGTTAAAACCTTCACTGCCCCCTGCTGGTTAACCCCTTCACTGCCAATGACATTTACACAGTAATCAGTGGATATTTACATTTCTGATCGCTGTATAAATGTCATTGGTCCCAAAAAAATGTCAAAAACGTCCGACATGTCTGCCGCAATATCGCAGTCCCGATAAAAATTGCAGATCGCCGCCATTACTAGTAAAAAAATAAAAACGCCATAAACCAATGTCCATAGTTTGTAAACGCTATAACTTTTGCGCAACCCAATCAATATATGCCGATTTAAATTTTTTTACCAAAAATATGTAGAAGAATATATATCGGTCTAAACTGATGAATACATTTGTTTTTTTATTTTTTATTTTTGGATATTTATTTTAGCAAAAAGTAAAAAATATTGTTCTTTTTTCAAAATTGTTGCATCTTTTTTGTTTATAGCGCAAAAAATAAAAACCACAGAGGCGATCAAATACCACCAAAAGAAAGCTATATTTGTGGGAAAAAAAGGACGCCAAGTTTGTTTGGGTACAACATCGCAATTGTCATTCAAAGAGTGACAGCACTGAAAACTGAAAATTGGTCCGGGCAGGAGGGGGGTTTAAGTGCCCAGTAAGGAAGTGGGTAAAGTGGTAGTAAACTCCCGAATTACAGAAAAAAAATGTGGGCCCCTGGGCACTTTAAGACATAATGTGATAGATATTATGGGGTTGATTTACTAAAGGCAAATATACTGTGCACATTGCAAAGTACAGTTGCATTCTGCAAGAGCAGTTGTTCCAGAGCTTAGTAAATGAGCAGAAGCTCTGAGGATTTCCATTATCCAATCATGTGCAAGCAAAAATGCTGTTTTAAATTTTTTTGCACATGATTGGCTATTATTTGCAAAGTAAAGCTTCACCTCATTTACTAAGCTCTGGAGCAACTGCACTTGCAGAGATCCACTGTTCTTTGCAAATTGCACAGTCTATTTGCCTTTAGTAAATCAACCCCAATATATCATATTTTTACAAATATCTTTATAGTCTTCCACAGAAAAGGGATACTGTAAAATAATGAAACAATGGCTAGTCTACACCCCCTAAGGGCCAATTTACATATTTTTGGTGCGTTAACTGATGTAGGTGCAAACTTTTAAAAGGTACTTATAAGCACCAGGAGTTCAGCGCTGCCTTACGCCACTCGGTTGTTCTTACTGCTGCAGGTCCTAGGTGCCGCTATCTTGGATATGTGAGTTGGCTGTGGCTACTTGAAGAACTACAGCTTTTGTATGTACAAGTTCACATAGTGGGTTGTGGATGGTTCTGCAGCCTCCTGGGAATAAATGGTCACTTACCCCCCCCAGAAAAAAACTGTAACTGTTACAGGTTGAGAGAAGGAGCAAACCAATCATTCTTTACTTTTTGAGTGAAATTCTGTTTTAAGGCAGCTCATTTAAAATGAGTGTAGTCTCATCTGTTGGATGCAACTAAGGGGCTAATCCTGGTCTTTTGGAAAAAGTCATAGATGCCCACTACAGCACATTGGGTGAAACAAGTTAATAAAATCATGGAAGCTGATAAGTGGGTGTGTACCTTTAGCAATAGACTGGAAGAGTTCCAAGTTAAGTGAATCCTGGATTCACTATATAAATAAATAGTATAAAGAACTAGAGAGGTATAGTTTCTTACCCCATGATAGGGGGCAACTTTAAATTTAAATTTAAAGGAGTTGTAAAGGCTGAAGGTTTTTATATCTTATTGCATTCTATGCATTAAGATAAAAAAACCTTTTTTGTGTAGCAGCCCCCCCGGCACCATCCTAATTACTTATCTGAGCTTATCTCTCTCCAGCGATGTCCACGAGTGTCTAAGCCCACCAGGACACTCCTCCTGATTGGTTGAGACACAGCAGCGGTGCCATTGGCTCCTGCGGCTGTCAATCAAAGTCAGTCAGCCAATCAGAGGAGAGAGGGGGCGGAGCTGGAGCGGGATACGGAATGGATACAAAGAGCACTGACTCGGCTCAGGTGCCCCCCCACAGGAAGCACTTTGTTGTGGGGGCACTCGCTAGGAGGTAGGGGCCAGGAGCAGTAAAGAGGAACTGATAAGAGGAAGATCCAGGCTGCTCTGTGCAAATCCAACTGCACAGAAGAGGTAAATATAACATGTTTGTTATTTAAAAAAAAAAACAAGACTTTACAATCACTTTACATTTAAACTTTTATGGCTCTTTCACATGAGCTCTGCTCATCGGAGATCCGTCCGTTTATCCCCGCTGAGCCGGCGGATGACAGGACAGTCTCTGCACTCCGTGTCACAGCTCCATTCTCCTCTATGGAGGATCGGATGAACACGGACCTTCTGTCAGAAGGATGGAAAATAGGGTTTCCATCCATCTGTTTTTGTCGGATCGGAGCGGATCGGGTGACAGCGGACATGTCACTGCTGACATCCGTCGCTCCATAGAGAACAATGGAGCGTCCGTTAGGGTCCACCTGAAAAACTGACAGGCGGACACGAACAATCCGCCCGTGTGAAAGGGGCCTTAGACTTTAAACTATGTTTATTATGTAAATATGGAATTCTTACTTTATCCTGTTAGAAATCAGTGGATCACTCCACCCTTTGTCTTGTCCACTGTTTTTTTTTTTGTAATTGTGTAAGGGATTTATGTGTTAGTATATTGTTTAAAGATAAATAAAGATTATTAAAAAAAAAATAAAAAATTCATGGGCTGCCAAAGCACTCTAGTATGCTGAAAACTGCATATTACCCTTTTTTTCAACGCAACACACTAACATGTGTTGAAGTGCATTGTGACACTCAACAAAGCAGGTTCCTTGCCTTACCACATTAGTGTGCCATTCAAAATGAATGCCAATACAATGCAGTGGTTGTGGCTTTTCTACAAGTCTAGAGCCTGCCCTTTAACATGTCGCATCAATTTACAGCAAGCCTGCATCTGCAACGTACAGATCTATTAAATGGATTAATCAATAAGAAATACTACATCTGTTTTATGTATTACAGAATAGAGTTCACGCATACAAGCTAGGGACTGCTTTGTTGGGGTTGCTTGTAATAGTCTGACTATTTCGGGACAGGAATTCCTATTGTGAGAAAGATGTTCTAGGCAGTGTGTGACTGTCTGCTTAGTCTTAAAGCACTTATATCAATTTGCATACAGCAACTTCTTAAGAAATATGGAACTGTTCTTCTAAAAAAACGAGACACCACCAAAAAACGAATAAGGAGTTATTAGTTTTGAGTAAAATCAAAGAGATGTGTCTTGGAATTAGGCACACGAAGGAAAGCATGCATTTCCATCTTTCAGGAGAAACCGCTGTTTTATTCAAAGACAACTAAGAAGCAACCCTGGCATTCCTTTAGATGTGGGCAGAATATTATCTAATTAATAAACCATTATCACTCACATTTACATCTACTGCAGTGATGGCCTATTTTACTGCTTTATGCCTATTGTTTTGCATGTTCAAAAGATTGGCAGGGATGCCAATTTTCATATCTGTGATGTAAACATAGGCAGTCAACTGCTGCAGCTGTACAAATTAGCCTCAGGCTAATGTATGCAAGCATTGAGAGTTTGATTAAGAAGCCAATGGAGGGACATTATTGGCTGTTATACCTAACCCAATTCATGCAAATGATCTATTGATTTGAGCATTGCTTACAATGATCGGATGAACATTGTACATTGTAGCTCTTCCCCAGAGGGCACAACAATGTTCAAAAGCACCTGTAGAAAATTTCAGTGGATACCAGATGTTCCTTTTTCTATAGAGAGGATGTATTTACTAACATGTATCGCTATCATACATCAACCATGAGAAAAAGATAGAGGTGCATCGAGATGTTCCAGTGACAAATTGAAAGGAAGATGTATCACTCCCCCATCATTGTCTATGAGATGTCTGCATGTCTAAAGGTTGCTATACACTAGTAGATTTTCAAATGAACGTTCATACAAATATTTATATGAACATTTGTACAAAAATTCTCATCAGCACATGCTTGCTGAAAAGTACTTCAAAAATGGTTTGCTTTTAACCACTTCAGCTCCGGAAGGATTTACCCCCTTAATGACAGGCCATTTTTTGCTATACGGCACTGCGTCGTTTTAAATGACAATTGCGTGGTCGTGCGAAACTGTACCCAAATGAAATTGATGTCCTTTTTCTCCCACAAATAGATCTTTCTTTTGGTGGTATTTGATCACCTCTTTTTATTCTTGCGCTATAAACAAAAAAAGTCCGACAATTTAAACAAAAAAATGTTTTACTTACTGCTATAATACATATCCAAAAAAGAAAAAAAAAGTATTCATCAGTTTAGGCCAATATGTATTCTTCTACATATTTTTGGTAAAATAAATAACAATAAGCGCATATTGATTGGTTTGCGAAAAAGTTATAGCGTCTACGAGCTATGGGATAGATTTATGGACTTTTATTTTTTTATGTTTTTACTGGTAATAGCGGTGATCTGCGATTTTTAGTGGGACTGCGACATTGCAGCGGACAAATCGGAGCCCAAGTGACACTTTTTGGGGACCAGTGACATTATTACATTGATCGGTGCTAAAAAATGCACTGATCAATGTATAAATGACACTGGCAGGGAAGGGGTTAACACTAGAGGGCTGTCAAGGGCTTAACTGTGTTCCCTGGGTGTGTTCTAACTGTAGGGGGGATGGACTGCCTGGAACACCACAGAGATCCCTGTTTCCTGATCACTGGGAACAGCAGATCTCTGAAATATCCCCTGTCAGAATGGGGTCCTGCCTTGTTTACATAGGCAGATCCCTGTTCTGCCTCTGTATACCTCAATCGTGGGTTGCCTGCGGACATTGAGCCCACCGTATCGCATACACAGTCCGCCGTACGGATTACAGCGGTTTGTGCAATTGAGCCGATCTGCTGCAGTATATGTACACTGGCTGGTCGGCAAGTGGTTAACATTTGATTTTGGAGTTAATGGACTTTCCTGGATAAAACCACATTCAGGTTGTATTTACACAGCAACTGAGACCTGTGGAGCCATTCACTGCTTCGGCAGATCTCTGTTGCCAGTTGCGGTAAGGGGCAGTGTGGTGCGCGATTCAGCACATTACATGGCTCCCTTTGTTTTATTTGAAGTTTAAAAAATGTACACATTCACAGCAATGTACAGCAGTGCCACTGCATATATTATGTGAATTCACCCTTACTGTTAGAAGTTAATTTATTCGAGAATAATTTTCCATCCTGATCCTTTGAATTTTCTCGTCACTGTGGTTGAAAATGAACGTCAATTTGACCCCGCTAATGATAAGAAAATTTGTAGAAAAATTATTAAAAAAAAATTTTTAAATAAAATTCTAGTGGTGTATGGTTGACTTAAGGCTACCCATGCACATCTCACACAACCATCTGTTGAAGCAAAAGGGAGCAGACAGCCTACTCTGAAGTTGAATTGCCCTTCATTAACCCACAGTCCATCATGGTATATCAACCAGTACATGACACCTTAAAGTGATTCTAAAGACTAGTCATTTTTTACCTTACTGCAATCCCTGTATTAAAAGCTGTAAAGGTGGTCTGACCTGGAGCAGTGCTTCCTTTTTGCTATGGTGGCAACTGCAGAAGAGGAGGGGTCTAGAGAGCCAATGGGGGATGATTTCATTGCACGAAGCAGATAAGTATAACATGTTGGTCATTTTAGAAAAAAATCTAGCCTTTACAACCAAAATGAGTTGAATTGTTGGACATCTACGATGAAATAAATAATCTTGGACCCTTGAGCCATTGTCGGGAGACAATAGCCGGTTCAAAAAAAAGGGGCGACATTCAGCCCGTGTGTATGTCAGTCTGTCCAACATAAGCCCCCCTATCAGAACATAACAGCTCAGCAGGGGAGATTTCTGAACCAACCTCTATGGTTGGTATAGCTGATCCGATCGAAACTGACAGTTTTTTCGTTCAACCTGCGGAGTTGAACAAAGCAAAAAAAAAACGAATAGTGTGTACCCTGGTTTACTCATACACATAAGACAGTAGACAATTCTTCAGGCAATACAAAATATCAATCCATAAACAGTAATGACTCTTTCTTTTGAAAGATCTACTAGCCCAAAATACATCTAATCTGGAGAGAGAGAGAAGACCTATATCTGTAGGATCTACTAGCCCAAAATAAATCTTGTCTGGAGAGATATATTTTCTTACAGCCCAAAAACTTTGTGCCTACTAATTCCACAAAAGGGGTCAACTAGCAAATTCAATTTAGTTCCTGCCAGCCTGATATATGGGAAATTGTTGACCTTGTTCACACCTGTGCATTTTTCATACATATGCAAACGTTCATCAAACTGCAAATTCACTTTTTCAGAAAAAGATGAAAAGATGAACTAACATCCTACAACCTCCCCACCCTCACCTCAGTCCCTGCTGTATTTACTTCCATTGGTGTTGAGCTGTCAGTGGCTATGCAGCTAGTGTAAGGGATCTGAAATCAGGACTTAATATCTTGACCCATACAGCTGCATGTGACCACTGTTATTACAAAAGCCAGTATCCTGATATGAGGTGGAGTCTCCAGTTTATTACATTCTCAAAATTCGGTATGCCTATTAAGAAAAGAGGCAAAAAAGGTTAAGTTAACTAAGATTGTGGCTCTAAAGGCCATCTGAGGGGATGCAAGCAACTTTTAAGTTGCCAAAGTGGATGATTTTTATTAAACAAACTTGGTTGGATAGATTCCTAGATGGATAGATTTTGTGGGTTAAAAAAAGTAAAAAATATGAAATTCCTGGAGATGTTGTCATAATGTGAAAGTATCCACAACAATGCTTCTGGTATTTTCTCTGGGTTTATTTACTGCTCCATGTCTTCTATTTCCAGCCATTGGTTGACCACTGACAAAGTAACCCCACGCATGCACACGGAATTGTACAAATGCACTGTGCATGTGCATATTCTTCAACCATATGTAGCGCTACCCCCAATGGAGCTGCTGGTTAAAATGGTCCCTCTGTTCTTAACCTCAACCTCCTCAAGAGCCTCTGCCCCTCTAACACACCATGTAAAGAGAATACAAGCAAATACAATGGGAGACAGCAAATAATTCCTGTTGCCGAATGGCAGAATTATCATAAGGAACCAGAAACCAAGCAATTGATAGGAGTAAATCAATGTATTATTCTCTCAGAGATTTGATAACTTTACAAGTACAAGCAAAATAGTTATAGGGTTAGCACAGTCAAGCACACTTAATGGTTAACAAAAAAAAAAAAACTAGACATTAGAGATGTAGGACAACTGAATTCACAGGAACAGTAGCAATGCAATAACAGGCAGTAGGAAAACACGGTTTAACAATAACAGGGCTATACTGCCTCTGTGCTCTAATGGTGGCTGTGCTAGGACTCGAATATAAGTGGGACTTGTAAGATGGATGGTGGGGGGGGCAGTCTTTACGATTTATCTTCTGCTGGCTAACATTGGGGCTCTTTTTGAAGAGCGTTGGTGCACTTATGGTAGTCCTTAAACCTGCATGCGGTTAAGTGGTGGGGCTGCAATGTAGACAGTAGTATGAGAAACAAACTGGGCCAGAGGTGGTGATGGTGCACTGTGGCCACAGTTCATAGGCAGCAATAGTATGTCAGGAAAGTTGAAGGCGATAATATAGATGTCTTACTCTCAGTAACTTGAATACTGCTGACAGTACAAAGTTAGCCAGAGGCCCTCTCACTGACTTCCGGAGGTGGCAAAGGACTTTTAGTGGTGAACAGGGGGTCCCTTCAGTCTGGCCCCAGTGTGGCTGCAGCTCACTCAACAAGAAAAAGTAGGCTGGTGAACTCCTCGGTCCCTCAGCGGCAATCCTGTATGGTCAGCGAGGTTGTATATGCAATTGGCACCTTGGCTCTACCACTCTCCACCTTGGGCTCTTTAGGGCTGGCTTGATCTCCTGCTCCTGCCAACGGGTCTTCATCTGCAAACTCCCATGGCACCAAGAGAGCGGGCTTTTCCCAGGCAAAATAATATAAAGACCTCTAGGTTGCTCTTGTGGCCCACAGTCTATTGGGACCTGTAGTTTAGAAAGTCAGTTGTGTCATTACATAGCCACCACCTCAAACTACCCCTCCCATTATTCCAGATGTCTTACATAGACATCTATGGGTTCTCATCTACTTAGCACTCCCCCTGCTGGCCAGAGGAGAATTTTGCAGCACTGTATAAACAACTCAGACAAGGGTAATGGAAGCAGAGCAATGTCTTGGTCTCCATATTGTCATACACCAGTACCTGGCAGCACATATAAATATGCCTACTAGTCAATTTTTTTACATTTAAATGTAATTCCATTTTAAAGGGAAAGTATTGTAGTTTTGCACATATTTTCTTTCTGTAATTATTATGGACAGAACAAAATGTTTAAATTTGTTGGGGGTTTTTTTTGCCAGGTAAATAGGAAACGGTGCATATTAATATGGTTGGCACACAGGCAGGACTTTAAAGTGATTGTAAAGGTAGAGGTTTTTATCTTAATGTATTCTATGCAATAAGATAAAAAAAACCTTCTGTGTACAGCAGTCCCTCGAAAAATAAAACTAATGCTGCTGCTACATCTAAAGAATAGTAAATGCAATATGTTACATTTTTGTGTAGGGTTTAGGAATGCTTTAAAGTGGTTCTAAAGTCTAAATGTTAATATTAATAATATTACTATATATGGAATATCTTTTTTTTTTTAACAGCAAGATTATGATATATATCTTACTGCTAAAATTATTTTCTTAAGACTCACTCCATTATGTAACATTCTACATATTGAATGTTATTTCTCTTCCAGACAAGCACAAGCTTCTGTTTATATACCTAACAAGTACCTAATATTTGTCTGAATAATTGATTGGACTATGAGGCACTCATAATTAGTTCCTAGTCAGACTGGTGAAGCAGCCTTTCAGTCTCCAAGCTGTTTTAATTTATTAGTAATATATATAAGGCAAATACATCTAGAGGTTAACAGAGAAGCTTTTTTAATTTATTCCGGGGGGAAAATTAGGGATTACAGCGGTGTGAACAAGACAGACTCCGTCTTCTCAAAGCATCTGAGCATCTTAAATTCTCATACTTTGGATATTGGGCAATGCATCCTAAGGGGCTAAATAGCTTTTTAATAACTGCTTTGCTTTTAGGTAAATGTTTGTTTATTTTATTCAACGGTTTAATATAATGCTGATATTTTTTAGCTAGAATATCATGTAATTGTACACTTGTGCAGTAAACGAGCAATGCTTTTTAAAATGCTATGTCCACAGCCAGCAAAATAACAGGTAGACGTTCGGTTTTAAAGCGGTTGTAGACCCCGCTTTGTGATTTTTACCTACAGGTAAGCCTATAATAAGGCTAAGATGTAGGTAAAATGAATATCTCCTAAACCTGTACGGTTTACTGTGCCCGAACTTCAGAGCTTCTTGCCGGAACCGAGGGGGTGACGTCATCGCCACTCACAGCGCTGGAGCCAGCGATCCCGGAAGAAAGGACGGGAGAAGTTGTCAGCCCTCTCTGCGGTGACCGGGCACTGCTTAGAGGGCTTCGTTCTAAGGTGAGTATTTCATTATGCCTTTGTCTTGCAGGTTTTTGCTTTTGTTTTTCTTCCCCCTCAGTTTACAACCACTTTAAATTCTGGGAGATAAAGTAGTGCACACTTACAGTTTTTGTATTGTTGCCTACACTGCAACCTACCTGACATACCTGACAGCACTAAAAATGGCAAGAGTCACATTCGAGAAACATCCACTATATTTTTACTATGTGCTCCTATTCACACAACATACCTAAAAATCATTTGAAGAAAGAACTCTTACATTTCTAGTTGTTTCTCTGGAGAAGGGTTGTATCTAGGAGCCAATAGGAAGCTTAATATGTTCAGAGTAGCTTTAGGGATAGATTTAGAGACATTGGTTTAAATGTGCATTAACATGCATTGGGCCTTGAGATCTTAGCACAGTCAGTGTGCACATCTAGAAAATCTATAAAGTAATAATAAAGATGTGCCAGCACAGTAAAGACATGGTTAATTATAGTAAACCGGACTCTCCAGCCCCCTCCTTAAAGCTCTAGGTATGATTTGTATTGCATAAATACATTGGTCCAGCTTGGATCAATGTAACTATTCATATTTTTTACCTGAAGGACTGTCACAGAAGCCAACAGTCACAAGGTAGAGATTGTGACATCACTGAGCAATCGCCCTACCTTACAAGGCATTTTGTGAACGGTGGTGGCGCTGGGCATGTGACCCTCTGTGGTCGCTATGCAGAAGGGAGGCCACCTCACACAAGACTCAGAAGAGTGCAGCAATCATTTTTCCATTTTTTTTTTTAAGATATGCTATGTGAATGGGACCAAATGTAAAGTAGGTGTTACCCCAAATTAACTGTAAAGGTGGAAATACACTGTAATATTCTGTATGTGGAAAAAGCTGACCGCTGCTTGTATTGCTTAGGCCCAACAAGTTTTTAGCAAATAGAGTCTTTACCATTTTAGGGTCCATCCACACTAGGTGGTGTAAAAAAATGCCTGAACTGCTGGCAGAAAACAGCAGCATAAAAACGCACCTATGAAGTGCATTGTATGCACATTTAGTAGCGTTTACCTGTGTTTGCCGCATTCAGATGCATTAGGTACATCAAGTGTTTTTTCTATCCAAAAACTCCTCTCAAAAACGCACTTGCGATTGTTTTTTTCAGCCTGTAAATGCTCCTCTTTAAATATGCGTTTAAATGTCCAAATGTGAGTGGACATATAGGGGTTGATTTACTAAAATGGGAGAGTGCAAAATCTGGTACAGCTGTGCATGGTAGCCAATCAGCTTCTAACTTTCGCTTGTTCAATTAAGCTTTGACAAACAACCTGGAAGCTGATTGGTTTCTATGCAGAGCTGCACCAGATTTTGCATTTTCCAGTTTTAGTAAATCAAACGCATAGGCTAAAATAGAGTTGCTTCTACAGGCTGAAAGAAAAACGCCAATCACATGTATAAGCAGAATTTTGCCCAGTGTGCATGGGGCCTTAAAGTGAGTCTAAAGGCAGAAGGTTCTTTTTATCTTAATGCATTATGCATTATGATAAAAAACCTTCTGTGTGCAGCAGCCCCATTATACATACCTGAGCCCCATCTGGGTCCAGCGATGTGGCACAAGAGGCTCGGCTGACTCTGCTTCTTGACTGGCTGAGCCATTGGCTCCACTGCTGTAAATCAAAGTCAGGGAGCCAATGAGGAGAGAGAGGGGGCGAGCCTGAATGGCCACACAGAGCAGCTGCTTGTCTCGGGTGCCCCCATAACAAGCTGCTTGCTGTGGGGGTACTCTGCAGGAAGAAGGGGCCAGGAGCACTGGCGAGGAACCCAAGAAGAGGAAAATCCAGGCTGCTCTGTGTAAAACCACTGCACACAGCAGGTAAGTATAACATGTTTGTTATGTTTAACCAAAAAAAAAAAAAAAACAAGACTTTAGTATCATTTGTAGCTCTTGAAGTGTGCCACATGCACTGACCTGCAGTGCATCATGGGAGTAATGGAAGTATACCCTAGCATTTCTCCTAATAGGCAGATATGATTGAAACATAAGCAAAAATGGAAGGGCTTTATACTGTACTTACCTAATCCAGTGTCAGATTATTTTTGTGCATTTAAAAGTAAGTATGTTAAAATCCATACAGAAGGTATATGCATGTGTATTAATAATCTTATGCAAAGCCATGAAACTCCCCATCAATCAAAAGATCATGAACAAGAAAATAAACACCATCACATTTCAACTTTCACAGTCTTCTTCAGGGAGTTATTTCTAGTAGGATGGATAGATTTATATTATTGATGGAGACCAGTCATATTCAGACACCCAGGGACACCCCAAACATCCTGGTGGCTAAGGGGGGGGGGGGGGGCTGAAGCGACAATGGCTCATTAGTATGTAGGTTCAAGCATGGCATGCTTGAAAAGACAAGAGTTTCTCAAGAAGGCATGAAGATGTAAGGTTGACAGAAAGAATCAAGATGGAGCAGCAGAAAAGGTTTTGCTATGCATATCAAAATTTATGAAAATGGATGGAAAATGGAGTTACTGTGGGCGTATCTCAAGAACCCAATAGGCCCCATAAAGTGAATAATTATAAAGTGCTCTAAACCAGAAGACATACTGTCCAGCACGCCATCTGTTCAAACTGCCAAAAAGTATATGGATAATGAGGATAAAAAGGAAGTGAGTGAACATTTCTCCAAAGTGACAGAAATCCCCTCTCCTCTGACAGTTATCAAATGTCTTCATTGGAAGGGTTTAGTTATATTCATATTCAAGGAATACTCAAAATTTTGGATTTTCCCTCACTGTCAGTCCCAGATATAATAGCCACAAGGACAAATAGAGGAATGTATTTTCCAAGTGGGGACAGAGATGTCAATAAAAATCTGATGGGGTTCTATCTCTTAACCATTCTATCAAAAGGTTTTGGCTTTAGATATACATTGTAAAGGATTTTTTTTCTTAAATAACAAACATGTTATAGTTACCTGCTCTGCGCAATGGTTTTGCACAGAGCTCCCTGAACCGTCTTTTCTCAGGTCCCATGCTGATGCTCCTCATTCCTTTCCGAGTGCCCCCATAGCAAGCCTCCCAAGCCGGGTTTGTGCGTCTATAAACCCAAACAGGGTGGCTCATCCCCGACCCCCGCATCCTCCTCTGTTGCTTTGACTGACAGCTACAGGAGCCAATGTGCAGCTCATTTTACATGCTGGGGAATGCTGCAAACAGGCAGGTAAGTGCATTTTATTACAGAAGAGACACCTGCTTGCAGCAAAAAACAATAGAACTTTAGTTCTGCTTTAAAGTTGATACCTTTAGATAGAAATATTCAATGAAGAAAAAAGCATCCAAGAGGCGCAGGGACTTTAGAGTGACTTCATACAAAGCAGTGAAAGGAAAAGTCATTCGGAGAGCTCACAGGCTCAGGGTAGGTGGGTACCCAGCAGGTTACCAGAAAAAGATGTGCACCAATAGAATGAACACCAGACTAAATAATAAAGGACAACAAATTAATGTAATGGTTTGCATTAAAAAAAAAATAGACAGTATGTTTCAGAAAACACTCCCCCTTCATCAGGGCTACAAGTAAACACAATATAATATAAATGTAGATCTGATTGGTATAATCATAAGTCTGACAACATAAAAGGTCATCTGTAACATACATATGTACATACAAATACATAAATGCATGCATTAATACATACACATATACACGTACATGTTGGATATTCCCATTACACACATTCTTGGAAGTGGTCAAAAGTAATAGGGTTGTGGCAACTACCAGCCAGAAATTGGTAACATTCTAGACCAAAGTATACATCACCAGCACACCCAGGACCTCTGAGAAATCATCCAAGTGTTTATTAAGATGATCACATCACATCAGAAAGATGCAACATTTTGGGGCATGTCATCACATACCTGCATGGTCCTGCATGGCCCTGAAATATTGCATCTTACGTATGTGATGAGATCATCTTAATAAACTCTTAGACAATTTCTCAGAGATCCTTGGTGTGTTGACAATATATACTATTGATTTTATATACACAAACTTGCACATATACAGAGAAATCAAGAAGTGAATGGAAGATCTAATTACTTACCCCACTTTCACCCAAGATGCACTTATTTTCACATAATATTGAAATAGAAAATGGCTGGGTTGTGTGAATCTTGGGTGAAAATTTTGGTAAACAGACCCCAATTAGTCTCATGAGTCAATGTAATGGAAATTAAGGAAGGTACACATATTTGAAGCTCGACCTGTGTGACAGCTGTGGCTCCTTTCATAGATACCATGGTGAAGTAAGTGTAGGCACAAATGGACAGAAAGTGTATTATTTGCAGCATTACCAAGTAAAAATAAGCTGAAAAAGGGCAAAAAATAAAAATATTGCAGTCACTATATCTATGAGCTGGTAAGCTGCATTATATAAAATGTTTTGTTTGTGGGTTTAGGTATGCTTTAGGTAAACCTGTAACACATTTTAAACTTAAAAGGCCTGTTTGAGATCAGACACTATACAATAACTACTATCAGCTTGGTAAACCAGCAAAGCTTATTCTGTGCCCCTGATTTAACATTGTCATTGGGGCCTGGCTTTAAGGGCCATACACATGAGCTGCATATAAGGCGGCATTGGCCGGTTCAATAGAAACCGAACAACATTCGGCCCATGTGTACGTCAACCAGCCGGCTTCTGTCGAAGGGGCATCACCGAAAAAGGTCTGCCAATTGGCGTCCAATCAGCAATATCAGCCATTGGCTAAGAGTGCCGACCCGTGTGTTCTGGTGGGGGGGGGGGAGGGGAGCATTTCCCAGGGCGTCTCCCTGTCAGAACACAATGGAATTGGTGTACTAAGGACAAATAGAATGTGCACTTTGCAAAGAGCAGTTGCACTCTGCATGTGCAGTTGCCCCAGAGCGTAATACATGAGGTAATGTTTCACTTTGCAAAGAGTACCCAATCATTTGCAAGGAAAATAAAAAAAAAACAGCATTCGCTAGCACATGATTGGATGATGGAAGTCAGCAGAGCTTTTGCTCATTTACTAAGCTCTGGAGCAACTGCACTTGCAGAGATTAGCTGCACTTTGCAAAGTGCACAGTCTATTTGCATTTAGTAAATCAACCCCAACAGCTCAGCGGAGGAGATCACTGTACTAGCATAGGGCATAGTTAGTACAGTGGCTTCTTCCAAGCTCTTCAGTTTTTTTCGTTCAGCCCGCTGGATTGAACAAAATAAAACTAATAGGGTCTATTAGGCCTCATGCACACAGGACGTTTTTTGACTGTTTTACAGCAGCTGTTTTTAGCTGCAGATGTTTTTTTTCTACAGTAAAACCTCCATCATGTTATCCTATGTGTTCATGCACACATAGGCTGTTATCAGCTGTTTTTAGCAGTGACGTTTTTGAGCTGTAAAAAAAACCCAAGACCAGAGGGTTTTTTTGGACGTTTTTGAGCTGTTAAAACATTCAAATGCTTAAAGATGTCCAAAAGCGCTCAAATACGTCAATCCCCAACATTTTTGGACGTTTTAGACCAATTGAAAAGAAAAAACGCTGGCCCTTTAAAAACGCAAAAAATGTCGGTTATATAACGCTGGTAAAAGCTGAAAACACCCCTGATAAGCTACTGACGTTTTTTGGCTGTTTTTTTAAAGTCCTGTATGTATGAAGCCTAAGGCTTAAATCAGAGAGGGGGACAAAAGTTTTTTTCATGGCCAATAAAGATAACAATATGCATTTAACTTAAACCTTTAAATGGAGCTCATGTTCACCTATCTGTAAAATTCACTGTTCACGTTAATCAACAGGGTCAGCATTACAAAATGACATTATTAATATTTTGATCCAAAAATTATCTTTTGCTTGTCATGAATAAAAAACTGTTACTCCCAAGCTTACTTAGTTGACCCTAAGCCTTGACAACATAGATTGCATGATCTTTGACTAACAGGAGCACTGTAGATGTGTCATGTCAATAAAGACTGCACACAGTCTGTTGTTTTCAATCTGACAGAAGATGTCTGGTAGACCGTCAGTGCAATTAGATGCTTAGCAATGCAAGAACAGAAGGCAGAGCTCGCAAATATAATCAGAAAATGTAGCTGTCCCCATAGTCATCAATTATCACAAGATATACATGGGAATACGATTTTTAAGCCATTGCTAACAATTTAAATATTTCAAATATATATCTAAATAACACTTAAAAAACACAGTTGGTCCTTGTAATTCCCAAAAAAAAACCCAATGCAGACAGTTTTGCAATATTATGATCTCTGTATGGCATAAACCTCCCGAGCAGAGAACTACTCAGCTTATGCATGGATTATGTACGGTGACTTTACTCAGAATTTTGAAGTGCCAGGTGAAGTCATGTCCCTCTTATGAGATCTGTAATGTAGTCAGCTGAAAAACTGTCCACTCCAGAGAACTGACAGAACCGTGCCTGGCACCCAGATTTGCCAAGCTCTGTTTTAAACAGATATAAATATGCAAACTAGCAAAATCTCAAACATACTAAACTCTAATAATGTTTATAATTGATTATTATAATTATATTCTGCAATTAAAATATGTCCTGCAGCTATGCCTGAGGATGTAAGATGGAGGAAAAAAAAATCTATAGATGTCATAATTTAAGAGAAAAAAAGTGCTATAATTGTACGATGTGAGAATGAGGTTGGTGGGGAGAAGAGGAGGTCAAAGGTGACAGTAATGAAGTTCTCCTTGCAGTTCTTATATGGGGCCAGATCAATTTCCTTGCTTTAGGTTATTGATCTCACATCCATCGGTCTATCTTTTCTTGGATTGATTGGCGTGTGTAATATGGGGTGGATGAATTTCTGACCCCGAACATCATAAAAGAGAGAGTGGGTGACAGGGTGTCCTGATCTATTGAGGCTCTGATATTGGCGCTTACTGGGATTCGGTTCGCTGGGCATGAAATAAGAAGCAGGGAGTTAAGGCAGAAGGATGGTGGGTCAGAACGCGGCCAGCACAGATCGGACACTTCAAATGGGCAATCCCTCACAGCTTACCAACAGATCAATATCATAAACAAAGTATCAGTGACATTTCCTTTGCTAATTAGGTGTAATTGGGATGAATATGCTAGTTAAAGAAAAAACCTTGTGGGTCCAGTTCACTTTAATCTTCTTTTTCATATTGGCTTGCTTTGTTTTGTATGTTTCTCTTTACATAGAGCTCATTATAGAAGTTACACATAGCGACCCATCAGGTTTAATCTTCCACAAAATAATTGGTTGACTGCACCTTTTTATATCCAATTAGTAAATTAGCATGGCAGGCAAACACACTTATGTTGGATAATGTAAAAGTACCCAAAAGCAGGATAAGGTGTCAATAGGGGTTATTATGAAATAAACCTTATCAGGCCTACAGAATCACCAGGGAGGAAAGACTAGTGAGCCCAATAGAATTTTTTGTTCTGCTGAGATATTGAGGTTGATTTACTAAAGGCAAATCGGGTTTTCACTTTGCAAGACAATTTTCACTTTGCAAGGAAATGTTCCCTTAGCTTAGTGAATAAGGTAAAGCTCTGATGACTTCCATATTCTAATTACGGGCAAGTAAAATTTGTGTTTTCCTTTTTTTTTCTTACGTGTGATTGGGTATTCTTTCACCACATTCACTAAGCCAGTGGTTCTCAACTCCGGTCCTCGGGACCCACTAACAGGCCAGGTTTGCAGGATAACTGAAATGCATCACAGGTGATATCATTTGCTGCTCAGTGATTGCAGTATCCTAGTCTGCATCTCCCCAAGGTAATACTGAAAATCTGGCCTGTTGGTGGGTCCTGAGGACAGGAATTGAGAACCACTGCACTAAGCTAAGTAAAAATTCCCTTGCAAAGTGAGCTGCCTAAATGGTTTTATTAAATCAACCCCATTGCATCCTGTACACATTGAGGATCACTCATAGCTTATAATAGGATGTTATCATCAATGTCCCTGCATTGAAGGGTAACCTGTCAGTCACATTAGGCTATGTACGACCACTGTTTACTGCTGAATGCAACCTTAAGGCTCCATGCACACTGTAGCTGATAAGGGCTGTCAAACTGGTGGCCCTCCAGCTGTTTAGGAACTACAAGTCCCATCATGCCTCTGCCTGTGAAAGTCATGCTTTAACTGTCAGCCTTGCAATGCATCATGGGACTTGGAGGGCCACCAGTTTGACACCTGTGTGCTAAACAGTCGTTTTTGAGCGTTGGGCATTTTTTTAACAGCCCATAAACTCCCCTCTATGTTATTCTATGTGTCCATGCACAGATGGACGTTTATGGGCTGTTGTCAGAACGCCCTAAAATCACGTTCAAGAGTCATTCTTCTGACATCAAAAACCGTCAAAAGCTTAAACA
This sequence comes from Glandirana rugosa, assembly GCA_018402905.1. Classification (NCBI taxonomy): domain Eukaryota; kingdom Metazoa; phylum Chordata; class Amphibia; order Anura; family Ranidae; genus Glandirana; species Glandirana rugosa. The sequence goes on from BLSH010441650.1 coordinate 392,136, forward strand.
CGCTCAAGAACGCGGCTCATCAGCGTTTTTGGACATTTTTGATCCATTGAAAAAATGAAACACTCAAAAACACTGATGCTCAAAAACGCTAGTGCGTCAGCGCTGACAAAAGCTGCAAAACCCACTTCAAAGCTACTGACGTTTTTGATCGTTTTTTTAACATCCTGTGTGCATGGAGCCTAAAGTGACAGTGAAGTTAAATTAAAAAAATAAATAAAATAAAAAATAGGTAACACTTAACTGCTATGTGCGACAATAATGTACATAAACACTGTTTTCCTCCTCTTCTAGCAACCCCCATTGGTGCTGTAGGCTCCTCCTTTCAAGAAGGGGTGCTAAGGAGGCACCTGTGTGCGTGCTTTCTGTCAGGTCCTGTGCCCATAGACACACACAGCAATGGTAAGCTCTCTCATCACCGGAGTTTGATTGATGACAGCAGGAGCCTTATGCTCCACTGTTCTCAGCTTTTCCTGTGAAATTAGGAAGTGAGGGGAGTGACACTGGAGCAAAAGACAGTGCTGGAGCTGTGACATGGAGCCAGGTAAGTATTTAAGGTCATGGGGGGAGGGGGGGAGGTCAGGTAGTGGGGCATTTTTATCTCTTAAAGTGGAACTAAACTGCATCTGAGAACCACAAACACTTTATATTCATTTTAAATATTCAAAGCAAGCTCGCCCATCCATGCATGTCTCCATGCTTTATTTTGTTCTGAAATCAGTTTGAAAAACACCCCCCTAGTATTTTTAGCCATAGCCATCTTGAGTAAGGGCATGTAGCATTGACTTGACTGGAATCCATCTGCCCTTAGCTCAGACCTACAGGCAGGAGGGTGTGCTTAGTTGCGAAAGCCCCCCCTCCTCTCCTCCAGGTGAAAGAAAGAAATGCCCTTGAAGACTAAGGCTGGGTTCACACCATTGCAAATTGGTTGCGGGTTCCCCGCATCCAATTCGCAATAGCAGGAGATTTTGACCGGCTCTCTATGGAGCCGGTTCACAAATCTCCGCAGCAGGTCCGGTGCGTTTTTCCCAAAAACGCGGCGCGACTTTTGGTCCGTTTCAGGTCCGAATTCAGCCAAAAATTCGAGCTGAAATCGGACCTGAAACGGTGAACCAGGATGCACCGGACCCCTGCTGTGAGCCGCATGCGGTTCATATGTGAACCCAGCCTAATGGGATGTATGACATCATTTTGGCCTAAGCTAGAAACCAGGAAGCAACTGTGGAAATTTTACAAAAATGGTTAAAACAAGCAAATATAATATATCCTCCTATCTATTTAGTAATGCTAACAGCATAAGGATTAAAAATAGTTAATTCTGATTGAGAGAGTTTTGTTTAGTTTTAATAAAGAGAATGCATTAAGGCAAAAAACATTTAGACTTTAGAACTACTTTAAGGCTATATTCACACGAGTGGCTAGAGGTGGTTGGATTGTAGTGTTCAAATGTGACTAAACACCGCTTATGGATACAGTGGCACTCTGTGCTATGATTACCTGCAAACTAGATAAATAGCTGTATCCAGTGCTGGGACAAGGTCATCTAGTGCCCAGGGCATGGATGCCAAATGTCTCTCCCTCCCCCTCAAAATGTATGAGCATTATGTTTCAGCAAAAATCCCCCCCCCCCCCCAAAAACAAATTTGAGCACTAATCGTGACACTTAGGCTCCATGCACACTGGACGCTATAGGGCTGTTTCAGCGTCGGGTAGGAGACGCTGCTCACAAAACATTCTATTTGCAGTGTTTTGTAAGCAGCGTTTAGCGGCGTTTTTCGGCGTCAGCGGTTTTTGGCTTTTTTTTTTTACTTCATTGGCTTCCATTGACTGCAAAAAACGCCAGACGCAGATATACCTGCATTTAGCGGCGTTTACTGGCGTCTGCCGTTTTTTGTGGTCAGGAGAACGACTTTTGAACGCCAATTCAGGGTGTTCAGATAACAGCCCAAGAACGCCACTGCTGATAAAAGACAATAAACGACCATGTGTG
>BLSH010441650.1:394769-408513 GCA_018402905.1 Glandirana rugosa
CATTTGTACAATTTTACACAAAAAAAAACCAATTGGATTACAGACTGTTATAGACGTGATTGTCGTGGTTCCGGCTGTATCTAGTCTGTGCGTGGCCAGAAACACCATCCTTGGGACACAAACTCTCTGCACCCAGGGCTATCAGAACACCTAATTGCATATTACCAGTTGAATGCATAGAAAGCAAATCTGGTTGTGCGGTTGCACAGAACATGTGCACAGGGCAAAACTTCTCCACCACCGGCCATGACTGCACATCCGAAGGTAGCCTTGGTGCTGTTAGTGCAGATATTGTCAGACATTAGGTTAACCAAAAAAAAACACATTTTAACATGTTTACAGGTAATACCTGAAATCACATGATTTCACCAAAAACCCCATATCTGTGCATGCACCTGTGTCCCTACTCGCTCATTAGCCCACAGCATACATATCAAGCAGGGAATGCACTCTCCTGAGCTTTCCTAAAAGAAGCTTCCTATTGTTCAGCAAAGACAAGTGTGAGTTCCAGGAGAGAATGTGTTAGAATGAAATTCTTTCACCTCTTATCCCATAACACAGGAAGGAAACGCTGCTGTATACAGGAAGAATCTGCTATATCCCTTCAACACCACTGCTTTAACCTCATTACATCACACCTATTTAGCAAAAAAAAAAAATGATATGTATAACACTCTTTACTGATTAGCTGTATAACTGCTGCTTATTATGACAAGAGTGCACTTATTGAAATATTGCCTTCGTCAGCTTTTTAACTGCCGCTGGATCCATATAAATATGCGATTGATGTGCCACTGCTGTATTTACATTGCTTTAAAGTCTCAGCACTGCCGTTTTCACAACTCAGCTGTATATTGCTGTGCTTCTCGTTTCGCACATTCAATTATTGCTTCCGTATTGACACTGCAATATAATCATTGTACCATGGCTCTGTTCATACAAAGGTATGTTTACTACACCACTGTGACAGCACCACTAGATAACAGGGGGTGGGTCAAATGCTCGCTTCCAGCTACTGAGGAACCACAGGTCCCACGATGCCAAACCAGGTGCTTCCTGATTTACAAAACTGCTCTACTGTCATATCTACACATCTGGTGTGTACAACATATTGTAACAGCTAAGACCACATAGCTGTATAATACAATCCCTCGAAATTCATACTATATTTTAATAGATAAAGTAGCATATATTTTAATATTTAATTATATGTATAATTACTATGGGTACAGCAGTAGTTTTGTAGTTAGCACTTATGCCTTGTTGCAGTGTGGTCTTCTCCATGGAATGCTTTGATGAAGGCTTCATAGCCAAAACGCGTCAGCATGTAGCCTGTAACCATGTAACAAATAAAGTACTTTTATTCAAGAGTATCCGAGTTGCCAGCCTTCCTGATTCTAGAATCGTATCTGTGGGGTCTGAACACCCTGGCTAGAGCACCGGATCACAGTTCATGGACTTTTATTTTGGCAGTGGAGCTGGGGTAGTAATGTTGTTTCTCTCCATGGAATTTGCATGTTCTCCTTGTGTTCACATAAGTTTCCTCCCATAATCCGCTGGTAGGTTCATTGACTTCTGTCTAAATCGGCCCTATTATGTGGGTAGCTATGCATATGTTATCACATTCACCATGCTGGCTCCAAGCCCCAACTATTGCGAAGGGTTGAGGAAGGACCTGATGACATACCTTGTAAAAAAAAAAAAATCACCCAAAAAGTTTTTTTAGATGTATTTGATATGGAAGGAGATTTTCTAAAACTGGTTCACACAGAATCTGGTGCAACTCTGCATAGTAACCAGTCAGCTTTTAACCTCAGCTTGTTCAATTAAGCTTTGACAATAAAACCTGGAAGCTGATTGGTTACTGCACCAGATTCTGTGTGCAGCCGTTTTAGTAAATCTCCCTGATGTAGGGTTGCCGCTTTTTCTTCAAGCCAAACCCGAACATTTTAGGGCACATTTTTCCCCGTAGTATACACTAACAGGATTGTAAAAGACCTGGGGCACTTTTGGGTGCCCCATGTAGAATAAAGAAGAAAACCTGGAAGTATGACCGCACTCCGGATTATGACTAAGCGGATAGTCAGTCTGTGAAACGCGTTAACCTAGCTCTTCCTTTTTGGTGGTTCTATTGCGTGTTGTCTGCCATCTATTTTTGGACTTTATGTTTTATATGTACCAGAATAAATCTTTTTCACCACTTTCGAATGTCCGGAGTGTGGTCATACTTCCAGGTTTTCATCATTTCTTCGGTTCACGGACCAGACTGCACCTGGGACATTTGTATTAGTATTCATACAACTCACCTGGAGCGGCTTGGATCGTCTTTCCCCATGTAGAGTAGTAACTATGCGCGCTGCGGTGGACAGTGGGTGTGGCCAAATTGCTCTTGCTGGCATCATTACCCCGCCCTCTCAGTGATGCCGAACCTGCCTCCAGACAAACAGCTTCTGGACGCTAACAGATTTGTGTATGACTGTCTCAGTTACTTGGGGAGCCACAGCCCAGTCTGAATAATGTGTCCGGGTTTCAGGCAGACTGAAACCTGGACACATGACTCAAAACCCAAACTGTCAGGGTGTATGTATCCTGGATAGGTAGCAACCCTACCCTGACAGTTCCCAGAGAGCTGTCCCACAGAATCATCAGAAGAGTCAAATACAACTGAATGGATATATACATACACAACATAGTCCTCCTGTTTAAACCCATGCTATTCTAAGGAAAGCCCCTAATGGGGCCCCTAAAAATTTGTATAAAAAAAAAAGAAAAACAATAAAATTGTAAAAAATAATAATAATAATAAAAAAAAAAATTACTAACACCATTCACTGCCCTACTGACGTCAATCTCTGCCTTACTGACACATGCATGTTTTTGAGCTTTGAGGTGCACACCCTAATGAAATAGGCTGTGCACACGTATGATACATAATCACACTACTGCTGATTTATCTAGGTAAAATAACATGAAATATTATATACAAAATCTAAAGAAAACATTTTAAAGGAAGGGATTCAAGTTCCTGTAAAACCCCAGTACCAGGAGCTTGGAATCCAGGTTTTACCTGCAGGGCCTTCTTCTGGTAAATAATGGTACTACAATTCCTTCACTTAGGAATGCTGCTCTTATAATCAGGCTTATTCAACAAATCAGTGTAAAAATGTGCATAGTGTAGTAAGCCATACCAACTAATGGCATGCAGTGTATGTTTACTGTGGTCAAATTAGTTTGATCATTCCATATTAAATTGTAAAGGTTTGTGGATTTTGCATTTCAGCACTGCTGAATAAAACACGGATGGGTGCGGGTGGACGTTAGTCCACTGAATTAGTGAGTTTTGTATAAGAAATTGGGTGGAGTGCAGCTTGTCAAGTGCGTCCACTTATATTCTCAAGTGCTTCAATTTTTTAAGTGATCTAAAATGACAGCAAATTCTTTTACATAATGTAAATTGACAGAACCTAAACTGTAAAAGAAAGAGCCACTAAACACAAATGATATCACTTCCATAAACTGGATTCAGCAATTATTTAATTCAGTAATAAGAGGTCTTAATAAGATTAAGAGATACATGTGAACATGTTTCAGTAGATTAACAACAGAATGGAATATAACTTAAGTCAAGGCAAGACAAAGGGGAAGAATATTTTCCTGTACATACAGTAGCTGGCATCCTGTGAGAAAGTCTCATAAAAGAAGACCACCAACTCCTATTTTGTTGACTGCTTTTGCTTTCATGTGAATGCTATTAGTTGCTTTTTTGCTTCAAAGACATCTGCACTGACGTCATATACTTGTTAGTAATTTACATTTTCCATGATAATTGAATTTTAAAGTGGAATTACACACCCTTTCTTACAAAATTGCTGACAGGTAGGGTTTATATGACAGAAGAGACCCTGTTGGTCTTTTCTTTCATAAATGCTTCCCCCCCCCCCCCGCCTGCCAGCTGTCATGTACACTGAGCTGCGTATGCGCAACTCCGCGTACCTTTACGGCAGATGCTCTGTGCGGGAGTGATGTCACCGTGGCCTAGCCAATCAAGTGACAAAACCCAGAAGGAATCCCAGGTGATGATAGAAGCACTCGGGACCAGTGGGAGCGATGACGGCACAGTGGTGGAGGGCTTCTTTTGACAGGTGAGTCTGTCATATTGTGCTAGTATGTGGTGTCAACTAGCACATTATGGCATAGGTTTGGAGGGGTCTGGTTAAAAAACATTTTAACAGTTTAAAGTGATACTGTTTAAAAATAACAGATATGTTATACTTACCTGCTCTGTGTAGTGATTTTGCACAGAGCAGCACCGACCCTCCTCTTCTTTGGTCCTTCGCCGGTGCTCTTGGCCCATCCCCCTGCTAAGTGCCCCCACAGCAAGCAGCTTGCTATGGGGGCACCCCAGCCGAGCTGCTGCTCTGTGTGCCCATTCAGACACGGAGCCAGAGCTTGGCCCCGCCCCCTCTCTATCACGGACTTCGAATGACAGCAGCGGGAGCCAATGGCACCCGCTGTGTGTCTCAGCCAATAAGGGGGGAGAGTCCCGGACAGCCGAATCTCTTGTGCAACATTGCTGGATATAGATGGGGCTCAGGTAAGTATCAGGGGGACTGAGGGGGATATATACATGGAGATAGAATGCATTAAGATAAAAAAAAAAACATTCTGCCTTTAGAACCACTTTAATGCCGGTTTAAATGGAATCAGTGTAAAAATACTGAAAGCCTAACTCCAGGCTAATGTTTTGAAGAAAATGGCCTCTAGTAGCAGTAAACTGCAAAACTCACCTTCAGTCTGGAGCTGCCTGCCTCAGTAATTCCTTTTTACCATTAAATGTTCTTAGTCTTGAGCACTGAATGATGCTGAGTGTAGATTGAGGACACACTGTGAGTGCAAGGAATTATAATTCCACCCATGAAGAGGATGTCCCCACATTACCCTGCATGTATATTAGCATATTAGCATCCGTCTCTGCATCATAGAGGACTGTCCAGCACCGGTGAAAAGGCGATGATTAAGGGCACGTGTAAGAAAAAAGTAGAAGTCACACAAGGGGACCTTACAGGGAAATAGTGGGTGACTAAGGTTTGGGGTGAGCCCAGAGTTGGGCTTTTGCATCAATAGTGCTGTAGTGCCCTCATAGATCTCCATTAATCCTATACCAAGGCTGTACCCAGCTTAACATTAGAAGGGGTGGAGTCTAACCTCAACGTGGAGCAAAGTCTTGTGTACAAGTTGGGTCTTGGACCCAAGACTAACACTAAGGCTCTGTGCACACTGAAGCTAATAAACTATGGTTTTTGGGCATTTGGGTGTTTTTTTTTAACAGCCCATCAACGCCCCTCTATGTTATCCAATGTGTCCATGCACACATGGACGTTTATTGTCGTTTATCAGCAGTAGCATTGATGGGCTGTTGCTTGAACGCCCTAAAATTGTGTTAAAGAGTCGTTCTGATGACCACAAAAACCGATGAAAGCTTAAAAACGCTCAAAAACGCTGATGCGCAGAACGCTCAGAAACGCTGATAAAAGCTGAAAAATTCACTACAAAGCTACTGACATTTTTAGAACTTTTTTAACGTTTAGTGTCCTAATACTTACAGGCATCACAAGAAGCCTTTCCTTCAATGCTATTATCCTATATGCTATTATCCTATGTACTTTATAGGTCGGTTCAATTTAAAATCTTATATTCAGTGTTTGTTTTGTGGTACTTCAGTCCTTATGATTCTAGCTATTCGGGTACAAGATCTGTGCAGTCATTAAAATCTGTAATCTAAACTAAAATCTTTAATGGCAAGATGGAAGACTAGAAAATAAAGAACACAAAACCCTAAATACAATTAAGAGAACAGAGGTGTTACATTCACAGACATGTTCTGTTTAAATGATGATTAATGCTTAGCAGTTGATGAGAGCTAGCAGCATTTTTTGACACTGCATTTTTCTTGTGTGTTTACCAAAGTTTTTGCTCTTTCATGGAAACAGGACGTCTTTAATCATTAACAATGCTGCCCCTGAGAACACTCACCCCATTAACAATACTACTCCTGTATGATCGCCGTTCCTGTGCATGGCAGCAGTATCAAGCATTCAGATGTCTTTACGTGCCAAGATAATTCTGCCTCCATCCTATAATTAATGAGCTTTGCGTATATTATAGGGAGAGAGGAGACCAACTCGGGTTCCCATAGAATAGCAACTCATTGGACAGATCATTAACCCCTTTCCTGCCAGGAAGAAAAATCTCTCCAAAAATAGGCAAGGGTTCTATAATAGAAAATGTGTCTCTAAAATGAAACCAACCTCAATAGACAATATGATATCAAAGGTGGTTCTAATGTATTGGCTAATGGATGGTTCGCAGAGTCTTCATTAGTAGTTTTCTCTTGTATATAACTTGTGAATGCAAAGTCATTAATTACTTGTTTAGACCAGTGAAATTTGACCATATAGTGTATACAGTATGTCATCACATTTCTTCCATTGCCATCAAAAATTGGCCAAAAACATTGCATTTTCTTGCCGTTAAACCCACATCATTAAAAACTATCAATAAATGGTGTATTACATACTGTTCATACTCACTCAGTCACTAGGGGATTTGTTTTCTGTAGAAAAATCTGGTTGATCCTTCTGTTCTCTATTTCCCCCTCCTGTCCATGTTCCCACTGCAGTTATGGATTTTACAGAGCTGTGTTGGCAGCTAGTGCACATGCTCAGTTTTCAGTGTATTTTCTACCCTGAGCATTTCCTTCCTATCACATCTAAGCAGCCCATGTGACTATATAGTCACACATGTGGGTGTATACACAGTGGTAAATTACATTCCCCTCCCTCACTCCTCCTCCATGCCCAATAACCAGTAAACACAACAAAGGTATAATATTATGTCTTGATTGATGGAGGCTTCACCTCCCTGTTATTCTAAGACACAGGCTGGAGGGGTGTTACACAGCCTTTAACTGGCAGAAATCCGCCCACACCATGTTATTGCCAAACAAATAATAAAGATTTGATTTCAAATATATATTTGTATGACAGTTTTTTGGTATTAATTATGTATTTTACTCTGTATTCCAAAGGCTGATTTTTTTTTTGTTTTTGTTTTTTGAACATGTAACCAGCAGCAGGTGACTAGAAGCCCCTCCTGCCTCTGTTTCCCTACAGGCAGGCTGGGAAAGGTCTGGGTCATGTGACAGCTGTATATCGATTAGGAAAAGGGTTCTTAGATGTTTTTTAAATTAAAATAATTACAATGCCATCATCCATATACAGAAAGAGAAGTGATGATATATATTAAACAGTGTGTGTTTAGTATTACAGAAATTCACAAGGTCAAGCTTCACTGGCAGAGAGGCAACTCTGCAAGAGTCCAGTTTTAGTTTAGACCTTTAAACCACTGAGCATGTGTTTTTTATATACTGTAGACCGGAGGCATCATCGGTTAAATGTTCTAATAACATGGTCAGATTATTGGAGTTTTGTATGTATCAGGTAAAATAAAATCTAATAATATGATTTTCTTTTTGAATACAGGTAGATGATCAAATGAAGCTTTTACAGAATTGTTGGAGTGAGCTACTAATTCTGGATCACATATTCCGACAAGTTCTACATGGGAAGGAAGGCTCAATACTTCTAGTTACGGGACAGCAGGTAAGTGATAATTATGGACTCCACCATTACACTTAATACATTTTGGTGTTATAAATGGTTAATGCCTCTTATTTACCTTGTCCATGAATAAAAAGGTTGTATAGACAACATTATAGAGATTTTAGTTTGAAATTCAGTGAAGATAGGCGATAACATTAGGCATTCACTCTGGCTATAGACTAGATATTTGCTTTGCAATGTACAAAAAGGGTAGATCTGTCTTTGTGGACTACATCAACATAATGAAACGAATGTCCCTGATCAAGTTCTGTAAATGACTGTGTACATTTTTAAATTAGCCAGGTTGTTCATTTCCATGTGTTATTATGTCACCCAACTAATCAATAAAATGTACCCTGATATTGTGAAAGGAAAATTTTGTATATTATAGTGAGGGCACATTTTTAGTTAACAGTAAATCCAACCTTTACTATAGGTAACACTGCTAACCCCGGATGTAGACCGGGTCACTGACTGATTCCCTATGCCAAATTGGGTACATCAGAGCCAATAGTAAGCAAATAGAAGAATAACTTAAAAACATTAAAAGATTACTGGATTCTAATAACCGTATGTGGGTTATACATATTTATATTTTATATCTACATTTGGATGCTGATGAAGCTGTGCAGCGTATATGGCAGTGAAAGGGACAAACTGTCTGGGGTTCTTGAGTAGTTATTTATAAAAAGAAGATTTCAACCATGGCAACATAAGCAGACTACTGTAAGCATCTATAGTAGTGTTATACTTTATCCAAACCCCTATCACTTTCGCCAGACAGCTTGGCTTGTGTATATACGTGGAGAAAATTAGAATAAAGACACCAGAATTTAAAAAATAATAATTCAAATATAGAACACGATTATTACACATATGTAGTGCATATAGCTATAATTTTGTTTGTTAGTTTTTGACTTTTTTTTTTGTTTTGTTTTTTTATAGTGATCCTGTAACATGTCAGGAAGATATCAGTCACATAGGCAATGTGTTGTTTTCAAAGGGTGGGCAGACTTAAAGGGGTTGATTTAATAAAGGCAAATAGACTGTACACTGTGCAAAGTGCAGTTGCCCCAGAACTTAGTAAGTGAGGTAAAGCTTCACTTTGCAAAGAGTACCCAATCACATGCAAGGAAAATTAAAAAAAAAACACATTTTTGCTTGCACGTGATTGGATGGTAGAAGTCAGCAGAGCTTCTGCTCATTTACTAAGCCCTGGAGCAATTGCACTTGCAGAGTACGCAGTCTATTTGCCTTTACTAAATCAATCCCAAAGACTTTTATTGTCATAAGGAAAGATAAAGCATAACCATTGCATTGCAAAGCATAAAGTAGATCCAGTAGGTGTAATGAGTCAGGACCCATTTACACTAAAATACATGTGTTATTGCCTATTTTTGCAATGCATGGCAACATACCTGCTCTGTGTGTAGTGAATTGGGGTGTCATTCATTGTGAATGGTACCCTAACACATTATACAGCAGAGCTCAATACACAATTCACAGCAGCGCACCAAACGCATGTACCGTGCATTGTGGCGTTCTGCTTTGCTAAAAACAATTAATTTACAGCACAAACGCTAACATTGAGGAGTTGATTTAGTAAAGGCAAATAGATTGTTCACTTTGCAAAGGACAGTTGCACTCTGCAAGTGCAGTTGCTCCAAAGCTTAGTAAATGAGCTAAAGCTTCACTTTGCAAAGCGCACCCAATCACGTGCAAGGACAACAAATAAAAGCATTTTTGCTTGCGCATGATTGGATGATTGAAGCCAACAGAGCTTCTGCTTATTTACTAAGCTCTGGAGGAACTGCTCTTGCAAAATGCAACTGCACTTTGCAAAATGCACAGTGTATTTGCCTTTAGTAAATTAACCCCATACTACACAGAAAATGCAGGCAACAATACTTTATGTAGAAGGAAAAAAACTGCGCTAAGATTATTTGAACAGTAGTTAATAAAATGACATACATATGTTATTAAAGTAGCAGCTGCGACCTAACACCACCCAACCCCAATGGTATAAACAATCTAAATATAAAATAGGGCTTCATAAAAACGACTCTCCACACAGTTCTGGATCACCACAGTGATAATCAACAATCCGTATATTCAAGACTGCACCAATGATTCCACCAGCATTGGAAAAGGTGTCCCCTTACCAGAAAGGGTGGACCTATTGATTATAGGAGGTCAGCAATGCCAGTGGCTTCACAACCCAGCCAAGGTATATGCAGCTTAAGCTTCTAGGTCCCCCACTGCCTTCTGAGTCCCATAAGCATCTAATCTCAGAAAAAAGAAGAAGCAGACTCCCATGGTGTAAATCCACATACAAAAATATTTAATAAAAAGTAGTAACTTACAGTTAAAATTGCGTGATCGAACCCCGGAAGGACAGGCATTTTTATATGCTGGCCAGCAGTACTGTTTTATGCATGGAGCTTTAAAGCAATTTTAACTGTAAGTTACTACTTTTTATTAAATATGTTTGTATGTGGATTTACATCATGGGAGTCTGCTTCTTCTTTTTTCCGAGATGAGATGTTTATGGGACTCAGGAGACAGCGGAGGACCTAGAAGCTTAAGCTGCATATACCTTGGCTGGTTTGTGAAGCCACTGGCGTTCCTGACCTCCTATAATCAAGAGGTCCACCCTTTCTGGTAAGGGAACACCTTATTCAAACGGTGGTGGAATCACTGGTGCAGCCTTGAATATACGAATTGTTGATTATCACTGTGGTGACCCAGAACTGTGTGGAGATTCATTTTTATGAACTATTATTTTATCTCATGTTATATGTACTTCCATTTCTCACAATGAGGGGCAGCACAACCTTATTTTATATTAACAATGCTTTATGATCACAGGTACTTTTAAACAGACATAAAGCAATATGTATGCATGAGAGTCGGTGCTTGCACATACAAAGACATCAGAGTTTACTTACTATGCAGGATAAGCAGCAACTTGTTGTGGCTATTCCGGGACTCTCTCATACAGCACTGCAACAGGTGCACATTGTCACAGCTGTCACTGACACACTGAACCTGTCACCTGTTTTTATGCTTACATTTCACAGGGAGAACTTGGGGTGACCTTATGACTTTGACATGTTTATAGGGTTACAGGGTCAGTCCTACTGGAAAGTAATTTCATGGGACTGACATGTATAATGAGGTAAAGGGTCAATCAAACATGGGTACAGTGACATGCTTAATGGGTTAAAGGTCAATCTAATATGGAAGCACACTGACCTGATGAATCATTTGTCTGGGTCAAGTCAACATATTAGCAATGGCCTCCTGACAGCCGCATATTCCAGGTTTTAAGGGGCTGGTGGATATGATGATCAAGCTAAACTGAAATACACTTTGCAGTGGGTCAGCCTTGTATTATAAAAAAATTACAGTGATAGAGCTGATATAATGATATATAAAAAGTAAATAGTGCTAGATGATTGACCAAACATTCATTTATCTGAAGCTACATATTGAAAAAAGGGTTAGAAAAAAAGATCCAAAATCTAAGACAAGTTTTTATATTTTCCCTACAAATTAATCCTGATATGTGTAGCCAGTGACAGCTGGGTTCAAGCACTACATCCAGGAGTGTCTGGGCTTCTAATCTTATAACGGAATGCTGTACTAGAAGACTCTGTAGCTAGATGTAACTATCAAGTTTCTCTGATTATTTGTGTGCTCCTACAGAAAAAGATAAATGCAATAGTAATCTATTGCTTGGTGAAAACAAAGAGCAACTGACACCTATTAAAGCGGTTGTATACCCCTTTTTGTCATTTTTACCTACAGGTAAGCCTATAATAAGGCTTACCTGTAGGTAAAATGAATATCTCCTAAACCTGTACGGTTTAGGAGATATTCCCCCTGCAAGCAGGCACAGATGTAACGGCACATGCACCGTGATGTCCCGGCGAAGGCTATGCGCCGGACCTTGCCAGAAGGTGGCAAACCTGTGAACCCAGAAGGAAGCCCCGGGGGAAGATTTCAGCTCCCGCTGCGGGGACCGAGCCACCCAGTTGGATCTTCGATCTGAGGTATATATGCGGTGCATACTAACTCATTATGCCTTTGTATGCCTTTGCCTTACAGGTTTCATTTTTCTTTTTGTATGAGAGTATACAACCGCTTTAAAGGTGAACTGGTGCTGTAGAGGTGAATGGGGGGGAATTGGATTAGATTCCTCCTGAAATGATTTAACCGCTCAGGGAAAAACTTTAAACAATAAAATTATTAAAAATAAAACAAAAAAATAGCTTCCCTCCTAATTCACCCCCACGTCATAAAACATCAGATTTAATGGATTACATCTGCACTTACTGCACGAGCATCAAACAAGCAAGTGTGTGTAATGTCTTTCAGAATTTTTGTGATTAAGAATCTGTGAAGATGGTAGAGTGGTACTTAATCCCTGTCCCCAGATGACCGACTCAATCTCATTTTGATGATTTATGCTTCCTGTTTGCAACATAATTTTACATTGTATGGGGAAAATCTCTCCTAATTTGAAAGGTGAACTTTGACTTCGGCTTTACCACTTTGCTTTGTTATGTAAAAATCATGTTCATGCGCTCTTCACAATGACACTCTAAATTAAAAAACCTTAATTGGCTCAACCATCCCATAAGGAAATATTATGAACACAACTCACTGTATCCACTAGAAAAATGTTTATTAGTATCAAAAATAAAAACCAACGTTAACATCTGTACCATTCATACAATAACAATCACACCATTAAAAAGTGATGTCCACCTCATATGCACATATATATATATATATATATATATATATATATAGTTATGACTGCAAGTATGGAATTGAGTGGGTTAGCCCCACCCCCTGGCTCATGTTGCCACTATTGGGTACGTATGCAGGGCCTACTGTTCCTGCAAGAAGATGTACACATGTAGTCCATTTCCACTGGATAACTACTATACTCTCTGGATATGCTTAAAGGAGATTCACATAGCTTGTGTTGAAAGAAGATTGATGATAAAGTAGCTAGGTATAATGGAAATTGCTGCAGTGGTCCAGAGGATGTGCAAAGTTCAGGATTCTGGGTATAGGTGATGCATGGTAGCCACCATAATGGCATGAAACTGCAAATCCCCGAATTCCCTCCCTCGCACTGTAAAGTTGTTAGACATAACACAGTCGCATAATGCCTCAAGCTACTAGTCCCAGTCCTAGATGGACAAATTGTAATCCAAAGAGGTTGTGCACAAAGGCGCTCCTCACAATGACACCAATGGCTGCAACATTTCAGCAGATAGACTGACAAGCATGTTGGAAAAGTATGTCTAAACAGTGCTGGATAAACACCCCAGTAGCACAGGATAACTCTGTAGCATTTCTGGCTGTGGCCATCTTGAGTAAAGGCAAATGATTCTTGTAGCATTGACTTCCTGGAATCCATCTGCCCTTAGCTCAAGCATACATGCAGGTGAGTGTGCTTATCTGAGAAAAACTCACCTCCTCTCCTCCCCTCCTGAAGACTCTTGGGATGTATGACATAATTTGCCCTGGCAAGATACTGAGAAGTAATTGAAGAAATGTAAAAACAAAAAGTTTAAAACAAGTAAATATTATATACTTTCCTACCCATTTACTAATGCTAGCAGCATGAGGAAATAAAAATAATCAGTGTTGATTGGGAGAGTGAAGTTCCACTTTAAATACATTTTGTCTCTTAAAGTGGAGTTCCACCCAACTACACAACTTGGTCTTAAACTAAAGACCACCCCCCCCCCCTCGTTTTTGGATATATAATTTTTCCTACCTTCTTTGAGGTACAAAGGTGTACCTCCGGCCCAACCTCGATGCGGCGAGGTGCATAATTGCCTCTCTTGGCTCGAGCCCTCCTCTACCCTCCGCTGCATTCTGGGACACCCTCCTCTACCCCCCCGCTGCCTTCTGGGACCTGTGTGTCCGCCCTCCTCTACCCCCCCCTGGTGCCTTCTGGGACCTGTGTGTCCTCCCTCATCTACCCCCCCTCCCCCGCTGCCTTCTGGAACCTGTGTGTCCGTCCTCCTCTACCCCCCCCCCCGCTGCCTTCTGGGACC